>JASAMW010003390.1:0-30262 GCA_030247985.1 Epsilonema sp. ZAB3_2
TGATGAAACGATGAGAGATCACTTGCTGGTGATGATTCATCCTCCACCACCCCCTGGCCCACCACCCCCTGGCCCACCTCCACCCAAGCTGCCAGATCCCATTGATATCGGTACGTATTGCCGCACGCACAGCCTGACGGTAGTTTGATTGATTGAACGCTTCTGGCAATTAAAAATAGGCCTACAGTAAAGGTCGCTCTGACTTTGTACTTTTGTAGTCGCCATAAATACGGCCAGAGGTCGGGACAACGGACTCGGCTCCTACACGCACTACTACAATCTATTCTTTCCGAAGAAGAAGATCCAGAACTATGAGGACGCGAAAAGGGTGTTCGATGACGCCGCCATTCAGGCATACCAGCAGACCTATGCGTAAGTCCATTCATAACAAAAAGATACATTGCTTGAGATGATCATATCATTTACTGACACTCGTGAATACCATCATAGTGGAACCAATTAGAGTCAGGGATGCCGGTTTATCATTTGCTGACACAGCAAGTTCAAAGGAGCTTAGGTGGCCGCGTTAACCCCATAGTACCTTAATTTTTCCCCGCTCTATCAGACAGTGTGCGAGAGGCCTTGTAATTTACTCTCGTACTTCTAGTTTACCTAGTATTCTGTTCTTTTTTGCCGATTCTGCAGGTCGGTTCACGATATCGATCTGTACAGCGGGATATTCTCCGAGTTTGCCGCGAAAACGGCCACGGATCCTGCGAAGGTGCGTCAGACGGGCATTCTGGGCGAGGTGGGACAAGCGATAGTCGGTCTGCAGTTTGAGCGCTTCAAACGCTGCGATCGCTACTTCTACAGCGCCAAAAAACGCACCAACCCCGGAGCATTCACGAAAGGTTATTTTCGACTTTTCTTCCCCTTTTTGATGACAGCTAGTCGGTGTTAGAAGGTCTCTTTAGGAAGGATGAACACAGGAAGAGAAGAGAATTTCAAATGTCTTCCTTCCTATGATCAAAAGCCCCTAAGTAGCGATTGTTATTTCATAGATTTCATCTGTATTGTGTAGGTAGTATGATTTAGCCCAATTGACCGAAATCCAGAAGATGACTTTCTCCCATCTGCTATGTTCTCAGCTCAGTCCCAGTGACACTGTGCCTAAATGGGCGTTTGTGAAGATCTACTCCGGTGGCAACCCCAGCACACCCTGTTCACAGCTGCCCTTCATGAGCCTGGAACCGTGGAAAGGTCAGACTAAAATGCACTGAATCCTTTTGATTTCGAAACCCTTTGATATCGTTTGGTCCACATTTTAGGTGAAGGAGACGGTGATAAAGACAAAAAGAAATGGAAGAAAAGCACCGGTTGCATTCACGAAACTTACACCAACAATGAAGATGTCGGAGTGAAATTTGGTGGACCTGCGCAATAAACATTGTTTGCTCCATATGCGAACTTTTGTTTCATTCTTCGGCGCCGCCGGCAAGGCGATTGGCCAAGTGGGTGATCCTCTGCTAAGGACGATACTGAAATGGCTTACGTATAAATATCTGCAGTTTAAAGTACAGTACAGTTGACGGAAAAGCTCGTGAAAATTGGCGACGATTTTGGTTGACGACACTTCTAATCTACATGCGTGTACACTGTTTGCAGTTTTTGAGTAAAGAGGAAAGTGGTGAAACATAGAAGCGAGCAAACGAAAGGCTTAGTCAAGGATTCCTAGACCGCACTACCAACGGATACGGTTTTAGGAGTCCTTGGCATAGTTTTCAATCAAATGAATTTTGACGAGAGGGTCATCAGACGACGTACACGCTGGTAATTACAATTTTACGCATATATATGTAATAATCATTCCACGCCCGTAAAGCTGTTGTATGCCATATTTCTTTGGCCCTGTGTCAAGGCAACAGTGCTCGTACTCGTGTGCTCGTATAAATTAGGTAATAGATGGCTTTTTCAAATTATTTTACTTTACTGTAACTGTGCAGCAATGCTTGAATAGTCAAAAATCAATGTAGAGCACATCATCAAACAACATAAAATTGGTTTCGTGCATTATCTGCGGTCCATCAAACGTTTCATACAAACATGGTAGAATAAAGCTGTTTCAAAGTACCCGGCGGAAAGGGCATCACCAAACCGCCGTCGATAAGCAACGATTTCTCCTTTCACATCTCCAGCACTTTCAATCTGCAATCGCGATAACTCCGCATCCACTCGCTCTTCCGCAATCGTTGCAGTTGTGTTGAACTGCAGCAGTTTTTCAGCCCGAGCGATGAAGCTCTCCATGTCTTTCTTGTCGAAGTCGGGGTGCACGGATCTTCTCCTCAGTCCACGAAATTTACACGGCAAGTCCGCCTATATATTCAAATCTGCCTTTCGTTTGTCACTTTTAGGCAAGCCAGCTGGCTTGCTTACCGTCAAGGAGTCCTTGGCTTACCGTGTGTTTTATTGGGCGTAATTCACGCCGTTACTATGTGTGGTTTAGTAATTGAGTAAAAGTGTTTTCTTTTGTGCATGTACAACCAAACACAAAATATCATGGGAATACTTGGCAAAACGCAGGATCCTGCATAAATAGCATAATATTAGGCCAGAAAAACGCATTTGTTTCTTCTTTTAGGTTTGTTTTTAGGATGGGGAGGGATATTTTAGGGAGATAATTCAAGGAATCATGGAAGAATAAGCAGCTGTGAGTAGGAGGAGCGTCAAAGTCGCACATATTCAGTGTCCCCAAGCCACAGAAGAGCTGGAAATGGAGGAGAATGAGAATCTATCAGCATCCATCGAAAATGAAGAGAATCAGTCAACATCGCGGGATAAGCAAACCTCTTTTCGTTGCAGGCATTGCAGAAAACAGGAGCACAAGAATAAACGGGCTTATCAAAGACACACACGACTTTGCAGGGACAAACATGAAAATTTTGCCTGCAACTTTCATGGAAAATGCATGGAAAACTGTGTTTCGATCTGTGCTTGCCTGTGTGAGCATATATGTGCATGAAAACCCACCTCATCATTGAAATCAATCTTCAGTTCCTTTGCCTCAGCCTTTTGTGTGCTTTGCAGTTCAACTTTGAGAAAATCTCTTTGCCTTTGCATCACTTTCAGTTCGTCCCCTGACAGAATTTTGCTTTCCTCGCCACAAATACTCTCTTTCCCAGCCATATTTCTCCTCAAACATCACAAGCAATATCAAAAAGTTCCGTCTCATTTCATTATGTTTCATTTGTGCACATGGATATGGACAGCTTGGTTTCAAATTACTTTTATTGGAAAAACTATTTTGCGCAATGCACAAACGTCACAACGCCTAATAAAATCTCGACTAAAATGGTAAACCAAAAAGCTACGAGGCATACCCAGGCGTACCCCAAACGAAAGGCAGATTAGTACTAGGACCTAGAGTGGGAGTGTAAGTAGATGCTTCTCCACTTCATTTTTCCATTCGAAAAACTCTAAAGAAAGCAACCAAGGCATGTGTACGTGATACTTTCACTTTCATACGTGCGTGGTGACAAAAGCGCTTCCGAATTTAACAACACAAAATGTGACACTCACCTGAAGTACCAGTAGAAGCAAACTCTCTCTCTCAGCAACAGAAATCGCATCCTCCTTCCCATGCTCTTCCTTCAGATGTTCAACGAGTTTAGGAACTTGATACATCGTGAAACTGCATCCATCTTCAAGACATCGGACGTGGCCAGTTTCTTGCCGAGACTTTTCTCTGTCTTCGAGATATAACGTTCGCTTGTGATTACACAGACTCTGTCTAGACGCGAAGATCTTCTGGCAGAATTCACAACTAAGACGACACGCCTTCGACATGACGGATAAAGTAGACAACAACCTATTTTACAAGCTAAGCTGCCGCTTCGAATGTCTCTGAATCTGAACGTCTGAACTGAACTGAAAGGACTAACGGTTATGTTCAAATTCCCTCCTTTCCTACTTTTTTATTGGGCGCTTGTTTCAATTATATTGTGTTTGTGTTTTTTTTGCGAAGATTAGTAATGCATATATTCCGTGTTGTCCATGACATGTACGTCGTCAGTGACCCTCTCTAGACCCTATCATATAAACTTCGAAATCAATTTTCCACGCACATAAATGGTGCCGTCAGATTTGGCGTAAAAATTCACGTATAATAGGCTAGTTTCCTCCGACAATTTCCACTTCCTTGGGTCTGTGTGGCGCCGGTTGTTCCGTCGGCCCAATCTGCATGTTGACTTCTTTTTCTTTGCTTTTTGAACTGGGCGAAAACTGAGGAAGAAATAGAATGAGTCCAAGATTTATGCGGCAATAGAGCGCGGAAGCATGGAAAAAGGCGAAATAGTTGCTCTACAGACGCAGCAGGTAATAAGGAGAACTCAAAACAGCAAGTTACATAGGGAACTACAGCCTACCATGTACAAAATTTTCCAGGCGCAAACTGCCCCTCCTTCTATTTCAACGGCACTATGCCCAACAGGTAGCCACAAGGGTCGGCCATAAGAATTTACGAGGGCAGCCTGCGCCATTCATTCCCACAGGTTCTACGTTCGATCTTGTGCCAGCGGGCTGAATAGGCCTAAACAGCAAAATTGATTCTATCTCTGGAAAAATAGCAAATTCGTGGAGAAAGATGGACACCAGGATGTGGCTTTTTTTACGTAGATTACGATAGTAAAAATCCTTTTTCAATTTGACCACTTCCTTGGCGAGTTATTGAGTTCCGCAGAAATTCCTCATTTTTCGTCCTTTTCTTCTTTTTTTTATTTTTTTCTACGGGCGCGTCGGCAGGAGTCGGACTTTCAGGCGTGGACCTCTTGAATTGAAAAGGAGACGGTCTACCCTCTCGTGAAATTTTGTGCCATTTCCGATTCCGCACCGCAAAAGAACAAGAAATATGGCTGGAACAGCAGTGTTGGGTTTTGCTGAAAGTGACAGCGAGGACGAGATGCCTCCTGGATGGGAGGAAAGAACCACTTTGGAAGGAAGAGTCTATTACGCCAAGTATCTGCCGTACTCTATCGCAGTTGTCTACAGTAGTAGTACATGCATATGCATGGACTAGGTGTGTGTATGTTATGTATATGTTGTTGTACTATTTATTTTTTTGCTAGGTACACTACGTTGTAGAGTGCTTCTTTGGAAATGTACCTTGGACACCTTTTTTATGGTCCAGCAGCCGTTTTCCAAACATATTGCGCCTTCCGCATTACGTTGCTGACCAGTTCAAAATTTAACCCCTCCTGTATGCTGAGATATGGCTGCTGGTAGGCCCAAATTGCCCCTCACGTGCCCGCCACTTTTTTCAAAAGTTCTTAACATCATTCTACTCCATTTTTTTCGCTGATTTCGGTTTGGGGCATGCCCCTTCGATATTTTGATAAATACACCACCAAAATTGACGAAAATGATCAAATTAGCCAAAATTACCCCTTTTTGGGCTATATCATGGTGTATTCATCAAAATATCGGAGGGGCATGCCCCAAATCGAAATCTGTGAAGAAAATGGAGTAGAATGATGTTAAGAACTTTTGAAAAAAGTGGCGGGCACGTGAGGGGCAATTTGGGCCTACCAGCAGTTATATCTCAGCATATAGGAGGGGTTAAATTTTAAACTGGTCAGCAACGTAATGCGGAAGTCTCAATATGTTTGGAAAACGGCTGCTGGACCATAAAAAAGGTGTCCAAGGTACATTTCCAAAGAAGCACTCTACAACGTAGTGTACCTAGCAAAAAAATAAATAGTATGTATGTTCCAGCCATAATGATCGTGTGACACAGTGGGAGCACCCTCGAACTGGGAAGCGGAAGCGGTTGACCGGAGACTTGCCGCCTGGATGGACTCATAAAACGTTGGACGACGGAACCGTGGTTTTCGTCAAGTAAAGGAAAGTGACCATGGTAGGGTATCATGGGGTAAACCCGGCCACCTTAGTGCATTGAAGGCCGTTCCTTCTACATACAGGGTGTCCCATAATAAACTCCGGGGGTTTCCGCGCTTATAACTCTCTCGAGTTAAAGCTCAGATTTCAATGCGGTTTTTTCTATCATGTAGCCAAGGCTTCAACTTAGATACTTGCAAAATTTCATCTGCATTGGTTATGGTTTTATTGGCCTTCAAAGTTTTGGTCCCGTTTTTGCAGGTTTCCCTCAGTACTGTAGTTCTACAGATAATCCAAAGTTTTAAGATAATCCAAATTTGTATTTACGCTTCCACACTTTGAACTGACGACCACGCGTCAAGTTCTCTTGCCAAGTGGATTGCTATGAACCACTTAGAGGAATTGGCAGGGGTTGATAATAACTATGCCAGAAAATGTGCCGAAATTTGTTTATTTGGGGGAAAAGTCCATAGAAATTGGGAGCTAGAGAATGTAGCTGTTTTGGACCAGTTCTAATTGAAGTAGAGTAATGAATTTTGCCTGCCTCTATGTTGAAGCCTTGGCTACATAATGCAAAAACCCGCATTGAAATCTGAGCTATAGCTCGAGAGTTATTACCGCGGAAAGCCCCGGAGTTTATTATGGGACACTCTGTACATACGTGGTCGTGGGTGGCTGGATTTTTACCCCACAAACAAAACCGGCCGGATTTACCCCACAATACCCAATAGATGTTACTATGACTTAGCGTTCTGCGACGTAGGCCTAATACGCCCGATAAGCGTGTGCCTGTATCGCGACCATGTCTATTGAGAACGCTCCTGTACTTCTCAGGTTTCTTTTGTGCTTTCAGGATGTTTTTCTGTCTCATTTTAGCCATGCTGAGAAAACGACCACTTTCACTGATCCCCGTTTGGCGTTCGCAGTGGAGGAGAATCGGCCCTCTGGCGGAGACAAGGGGAAACAGCAGCAGCTGCCCAGACAAAAGTACGACGCTGGCACGAAAGCTATGCAAATTCTGCACGGCATGGACTTGAAGGGAAAAGTGGCGCTTATCACTGGCGCTAATTCAGGCATTGGTATGGAAATATGTAAGGAACGTACATACTGTAGGGCACTATGGGGTAAACTCGGACACGGGGTAAACCCAGACGGACACCTAAGCTTTTCTGACCTTGCCGCTTCAGCAACTGATGAACATGGTAGCTCATATGAAAGAGGAGAGTTCAAGGAATCGATTGTTAGAATACTATGCTTGTCTCAATCGGTCGTATGGTTGCTGAGATATACTAGGTGTCTGGGTTTACCCCCCGTGTCCAGGTTTGCCCCACAGTACCCTACCTTTATGTTATCTAAGCGAAGCATGATGCCTGTGTGTTGTAATACAGTATGTTTTAGGCTTAGAAACTGCGAGATGCTTGGCGATACATGGCGCGCACGTGTTTATGGCGTGCAGAAATATGCAAAAGGCTGAGTGGGCTAGGCAAAGGATTCTCAGCGAAAAGGTACGTACCGTATTTTTGGGTGTATATCCCCCCTATTGTATATCCCCCTAGTGTATAACCCCCCATTGGCAAAACATAAATTTTGTCCTTTGTATATCCCCCCCTGGTGTATAACCCCCCATGTACTGTAAGGTACCTGACCTACCTATGTAGCTGGTCCTATGCTAGCTATAGCTACTCCTACACCATGCTGCTATGCCTGTAGGCTTAGCTGAGCATGTCTTGTTCAAGAATAACCCTGTTTTAACCGCGATTATGCCTTAAAACACATACTTTTGACCTCAAAAACATGCCTCTATACACCTCTCAAAAACATAAATTTTGTCCTATGTATATCCCCACCCATTGTATATCCCCCCCCCCCTAGTGTATAACCCCCCATTGGACCTCTCAATTTTTGTATACCCCCATGGGGCTATACACCCAAAAATACGGTACTGTACGTAACGTATGTACGTACATGCATGCTTACACTGCATAGACGTACTTTTCGTTAGCACACTAACTTCGAGTTTGGTTTCAAGTTTCGCGCTTACGGTGAATTCACCATTGTTCCTATGGCTCCAACGCATACATACGATGAATTCACCTTGAATTTACTCACCACGTATGTGGCACACTATTATTGTTTGCAGAAAGCTGTGCCAATCTTTCACGCAATTGCGTGTACGTGTGCAAAGCAAGAAAGCGTGTTTTCAGGGAAGCTGTACAGTGGACATTCTCCAGTGCGATCTCAGCTGTCTCGCCAGTGTACGACAGTGCGCCAAGTCTTTCCAAGCCAGAAATCTGTACGTAAGCTTTGCTCAATTATAGCAGTGTTGGCCATTATGCAGTCAACAGCACGCGAAATTTAGTTGCTGTTTGACCAATGGGCTCCACCATACCTGCGCCTCTTTTGTCGACGAGTTTCGGGGTGCAAAAGCGTTTCGCCTGTCTTCGTACGCCCCCCCCCCCCCCATCTCGCACAATATGGAAACTATTACGTACGTAAGAGTGTGTGTATTCTTTTCTGTGGGATAAACCCGGACACCACCTAAGCTTTTCTGAACTTGCCGCTTCAGCAAATGATGAACATGGTAGCTCATTTGGAGGAGGAGAATTCAAGGAATCGATTGGTAGAATACTTGTGGTCTCAATCGGTCGTATGGTTGCTGAGATATACTAGGTGTCCGGGTTTACCCCACAGTACCCTACTGTTGAAAACGTAAGACGCTCGATGGTATGGTATGTGATGCGTTGGACTTTACCTTACCCAACGTTCTACTACTTGTTTCATCCTGTTCTTCAGCAGTGTTGAAGAGCGCTTCTCTGGAAATGCACCTCAGGTACCTTTTTATGGTCCAGCAGCCATTTTTCAAACATATTGGGACTTCCGCATTACATTGCTGACCAGTTTGCAATTTAACCCCTCCTGTATGCTGAGATATGGCTGTTGGTAGGCCCAATTTTCCCCCCACTTGCCCGCCACTTTTTTCAAAAATTCTTAGCATCATTCTACTCCATTTTCTTCGCAGATTTCGGTTTGGGGCATGCCCCTTGGATATTTTGATGAATATGGCGTGATATAGTCCAAAACGCGGTAATTTTGGCTAATTTGATCATTTTTGTCAATGTTTATGGTGTTTTCATCAAAATATCGAAGGGGCATGCCCCAAACCGAAATCTGCGAAGAAAATGGAGTAGAATGATGTTAAGAATTTTTGAAAAAAGTGGCGGGCAAGTGGGGGGAAAATTGGGCCTACCAACAGCCATATCTCAGCATACAGGAGGGGTTAAATTGCAAACTGGTCAGCAATGTAATGCGGAAGTCCCAATATGTTTGGAAAATGGCTGCTGGACCATAAAAAAGGTACCTAAGGTGCATTTCCAGAGAAGCGCTCTTCAACACTGCTGAAGAACAGGATGAAACAAGTAGTAAGGGTTTTGCCTGAGGAAGGATCACGTATAGCTTTGCTCCGAAAGCTAGCAAGTTTCCCGTGCGTAAAATCTTTTATCATCTGCTGCGTTTTTTCTCCTGGTCTGAAAAGTCCAACGCATCACATACATACCATCGAGCGTCTCACGTTTTAATCATGAACACCGACCAGTTTTTAGTTAGACAACTGTACCCTACTGTTTGCACAGGCCGCTGCACATGCTGATCCTGAACGCGGCGGTGTTCGGGCTGGCGTTCGAGCGGACGGAAGCGACGAGCGGCGGACTGGAGCGCACCTTCGCCACCAATCACCTCGGCCACTTCGCGCTCGCCCGCGCGCTCGCCGCCGGCCAATCACTGCACGCGGGCAGTCGCGTGGTGGTGCTCAGCTCCGAATCGCACCGACAGGCAGCCGTCTTCTTTCAGCCCAACACTACGTCGTCTTCTGCTGCGAGCAAGAGCGAAGGTAGGGGCAATAAATATGCATACGGTAACTCCTGTATAGGGAAGAAAGGGCGGGGGGGGGGGGGTTAGTAAAACCCGGAAAATAGGGTACCAACCAACCGAAAAATAGGGGATTTGAAAACCCCGACATTGAGGAGCGAATACGGGCCAATGCCTCCTCACGTCGTTCATTCTACCCAGTACAGGAGTTATAGTATATTTTTAGTCAGACAACTGCAATACTATTTGTTTGTACCGTCCTACTAATGAATGACGGTTAGATAATGAAGGCAACCGGTCAGCACGGATCCATTTCTGACTTTTCTCAGAGAAACCTCTCGTTACCATTGCCGCCGATGGTTCGACTCCCGCCCCGGTCCTGACGCTCTCACAGCTATCCGCCCCGTCGCCCGGTGCCTACTGGTGGCTGCACGCCTACAACATGTCGAAACTGGCCAACCTCTGGTTCGCCGCCGAGTTCAACCGGCGTTTCAGCCCTCGCGGCATCACCTGCAACGCCGTACATCCGGGAAACATGATCTCTACGGGTTTACCCAAAAGCTCCTGCCTGGTGAGCACGCTGTTCGCATTAGTACGGCCGTTTACCAAGTCGATAGCACAGGGCGCGGCGACTACCATATTCGCTGCAGTGTCGCCAGATTTGGAGGGCATTGGAGGGCAGTATCTGAACAATTGCTGGTTCTGTCAACCGCATCCATTAGCCATGGACCAGACGTTGCAATCTGCGCTGTGGAAGCTCAGTAGAGATCTGGTGAAAAATTGTGATGATCATAGTATGGTGGAGCGTGTACAAGCCCAGTGAGGAGGTACAAGAGGGGAAGTTTGAGAAATTGAGCTGTGCAGTCAGATGGGGACGTGCGCTAAGAGGGGCGTAATCCCGTACTGCGCTGCGTGTTCGACTCACGCACTGGCTGCCCAATTTTTCAGACTGCTTCTCTTGTCCTCGCATCTCTTGAAATAGTAGGGTGGAGAAGACGGGCAATATTCAACACTGATGAAGTGACGTGAGCTCGCTTGTTGATTGCAGTTGATTGCATTCGCCGAAAAAATGATACGCAGCTTCGAGTACTACTTGTTTCATCCTGTTCTTCAGTGTGTTGAAGAGCGCTTCTCTGGAAATGCACCTTAGGTACCTTTTTTTGGTCCAGCAGCCATTTTCCAAACATATTGAGCCTTCCGCATTACATTGCTGACCAGTTTGCAATTTAACCCCTCCTGTATGCTGAGATACGGCTGCTGGTAGGCCCAATTTTCCCCCCACTTGCCCGCCACTTTTTTCAAAAATTCTTAGCATCATTCTACTCCATTTTCTTCGCAGATTTCGGTTTGGGGCATGCCCCTTCGATATTTTGATGAATATGGCGTGATATAGTCCAAAACGCGGTAATTTTGGCTAATTTGATCATTTTCGTCAATTTTTATGGTGTTTTCATCAAAATATCGAAGGGGCATGCCCCAAACCGAAATCAGCGAAGAAAATGGACTAGAATGATGTTAAGAATTTTTGAAAAAAGTGGCGGGCAAGTGGGGGGAAAATTGGGCCTACCAGCAGCCGTATCTCAGCATACAGGAGGGGTTAAATTGCAAACTGGTCAGCAATGTAATGCGGAAGTCCCAATATGTTTGGAAAATGGCTGCTGGACCATAAAAAGGTACCTAAGGTGCATTTCCAGAGAAGCGCTCTTCAACACACTGAAGAACAGGATGAAACAAGTAGTAGCTTGATTTACCCTGCGCTTCCTTTGTATATATTGTTGGGGTACAGAATTCACGAGTTGCACTAAGCGCTAGTACTGACTGGATCGCGAAGTGACCCCTCTGAATAACCATGACTTTCAATACACCATTTAGCGCTTATACCGCAACTCCTGAATATCTCGCCCACAATACTTATGATGAGTATTTTATTACGCATTTGTTACGTACACATAATATATTATGTTGTACATCTGTGCGCTAATATTCGGTACAATTTGCCAGCGCTTTGAATTGAATACACAATACAGTAGTCACAATACACAAACCAATACGTGAACGACCGTGGGCGCATTCTTTCACAATTACTCAGGAGCCCACGCTCCAACTAAGCATAGCGAACTAAGCAATTTGCCTACTAATGTACTAAACCACGCGTGTTTGTTAGCAGACCTACACCTGAAAAGAAAAAGAAAAAAGAAAAGGAAAAAGAAGAAAACGAATGATAGAGCCAGTAAACCTTCATCACTGCCCACAATCGCAGTGCAGCCTCCCCAACAGTCATGGCACACTCAATAAACCAAAATCATAAATTTTGGTTCATTGACTTTGCCACTTCCAAAATATTATTTCCAGCTTGGTTTAATTAAAATTTAAAAAATTTGAGAGTGGTAAACTCAATGAACCAAAATTTAATTTTGATTTTGGTTTATTGAGTGTGCCATGACCATTGGGGAGGCTGCACTGCGATTGTGGGCAGTGATGAAGGTTTACTGGCTTTATCATTCGTTTTCTTCTTTTCCTTTTCTTTTTTCTTTTTCTTTTCAGGTGTAGGTCTGCTAACAAACACGCGTGGTTTAGTACATTAGTAGGCAAATTGCTTAGTTCGCTGTGCTTAGTTGGAGCGTGGGCTCCTGAGTTATACTATATCACGCTGTATCTGTGTACTGTTAAGTTTGAAAAGTACAGAACGTTTCTAGAGGCTAGAGAGCTGCAGCTACGTATGAAAAATTCACGGAAAATACTTTAAACGTAATAATGATTTATTACACATTATTTTTCTGGGAAACGAAAAAAACATTCACCTTTCATACGTAAATAATTACGAAAAAGCATTGTTGAGAATTGTAGCCCGTTTTGTTGCACATTCTACGAAGTGCAGGAGAAAACCACGACTTTGTTCGGCAAGATTCATCGTGTCATAATATTATATATTACGTAATATTATAGACATATTTGGTGATGTCACAGTTGAAATTTGAGTGTTTTGTCACAAACAGAACAACTATCCAAAAAATTATACCGTATACGACTTGGGAGCGATCGTTTGCTGCCATGCTCTGTGTATCTCCAAAGTCCGATCCAAATCTCGATTCACGTTTTAGCGTACAGTTTGAAGCAAGATTCAACAATGACCGAAGGAGGAAATTACCGAAGGAAGAGTAAAAGTGCGGAACTTCTCTCATCCATCCATCATCCATCATCCACGTAACGTACGTAAACTCCATTCCAAAGACTCAGTGGTGCTCGTAGTGTTGTACTATTGAGTGATCAGAGCGCTAGAGGAGTTCATACTGTCGCAGGTGTATGCGTTGGATGATATCCCTGCAGTCGTTAAACACTCGACGGATATTCTCCGTATCCACAGCACACGTAAAATGCGGATAACAGTGATGTCGACTGTCCCCACCAGAGGTCGATGTTCGCTGAAAGCACAGAGAATGAATTATAGTACAAATTATAATTCTAGGACCCATGTATTATTTATCTCAAGAAGTACGCGACGTAGAGCAAAGCGGTCAAAACTTCCACGGATAACTTTAGCTCGCCTCTCCAATAAAAAAAAACCGTTTGATTCTATCTGCTCTCAGTGTCGAGATCTCGCCAAATTCCTTCAGCACTGAAATCGTGTCACCTTTCGGCAGACGCTAAACCACGCAAACCACGACACCCTACGACCCTGTACGCCCGATGCGCATTTTCATCGTCTTCATCACGTATGCTTATTTCTGCCATTTTGATTTTTCGGGAGTTTGCGAGGTTTAGAATTGCCCAATGGTCCACGCCCGATTTGGCGATTTTAGTACTGAAGAAATTTGGCGAGATCTCGACACACAGAGCAGCTGGAGACAAACGGTTTTTTTTATTGGAGAGGCGAGCTAAAGTTATCCGTGGAAGTTTGACCGCTTTGCTCTACGTCGCGTAGTTCTCGAGATAAATAATACATGGGTCCTAGAATTATAATTTGTACTATAGTAGGCTATTTAACGCCTACCCCGAGAAAGCGTCATTGTTGACAACACGAAAATAATTTGTTGTCCGCTTATTGTCGGTTTGTTGTCCGTTTTTGTATGGGTGTTGTCGGTTCGGACAACAATGGTACAAAACGGACAACATTTATTAAAGAGTAGAAACAACAAAAAGAAACTTACCAGAAATTCACCCCGAATAAAGTACTTGGCCCGCACCACGTTTGGATCTTCATTCGGATCATATTGAGCTGCAATAAAAAATATACGCAACGTAGGTACAGTACAGCCGTAGGTACAGGTAGTACACAAATGTTAATGTTGCATTGATTGTTGTTCGCATTACCATCTTGAGGAATCTGATAATTGGCAAATTCGGGGAAGTAATCTTCCAGCTTATGCCTGCCAGCTTTAATCTTCTCAGCTAGCAGATCTTGCTTGTTCAAAAATAAGATCACAGAGATCGTTTTCAACCACCTGAAACAGTGCTGTACGTATCGATCGGCCACATTACGGACTTTCATTGCAGTGATTGTACACGAACATGGTAGACTTCCCTACGATCAAGCCGTAAAACTTTCGTACTATACATAAGATATCAAGCTAAAATTTTGTCCCCAGAAACCCAAGAATAGAGTATGCCATACTTTGTTGCAAAATTTGAGCCAGATGGACCCACAGCCAGCCAGCGAAATTACAGGCATATTGGACCCTGTTTTTATCATTTTCCGCTCTGTCTGAGCGTGGTTTTAAGATGAAAATCTTCTGCGAAGGATGGTCAAGTAGCTCATCCAACATGGAAATATTGCGGAACAACAATGGCTGAACGTCAGCACAGTGCAGAACACAACGAATTCAAAAATACAGGCGATTTACAGTCCATTAGCTTTCAAGGAGCTGTCGAGGTCAATTGTGGCACCACTGAGTTCGAAATGTTGAGCAACGTGGTCACAAATTTGCAAGCTCATAATTTCATTCCCGTTTGCATCTGTATATTTCCTTCGTCAGTAGGGCCCAACAACGGGAGAGGGGAGGGGGGAGACAGAGAGGGCGGAGCGCGGAGCGGGCAGACAATTATTTTTGTCGATGGTCAGACAGGCCAGCGCTCGCGCGAGGAGTGGACAAACGTGCGTGATCAGCTGCCTGTCTGACATGGCGCTGCGTTTCGCCGTTACTATTTATATACGTAAATGGTAGGTACGCAAATAATCTCGGTGTTCTTTGCCTTGATCCCCCAAGGGCAATAATGACACCTAAATTCCTGGGTGGGTCGTTTGCTTATTTCATTGTGGTGTTTGATAGGGTGTAAATTCTGACTGTACACCAAAAATACGTAGCGCTATGCTGTATGTTCATACAGGCACTACAGTAACCCTCTTTCTGGCATTAGATTACTCTCTCCTGAGATTAAGTACTCTCATAATCTCAGTGAAGTTCAAATCTACGTTATGTATCAAGCTATAAAATTTGGCCAGACACTAGGAAGCACTGAGGTGAGAAAGTGACTGATAGATAAATCAGCAAACAAACAGTGGCCTAAGAGCTTGACGATGGATCCAGCAAGAAACACTCTTATGTAAACCTGTCATGTACTTACCCCCTGAGGCCCTTTTCTTTCTCATGAGCGTGTGTGGTTGTGGAGTAGCCATCGCCCAGCAGCGCGCTCTCACTTTCCTTTCCCAATACTCAGAACTCAGACGGGAGAAAACAGGTTTTAGTAAGGGGGCTGAGATGACTGGGCCCTACTGACGAAGGAAATGTACAGATGCTTCCCGTTTGACTATCTGGCTCAAATTTTGCCACAAAGCATGGCAAATGATAAAATTTCAGCTTGATATCTACTGTAGTAGGGAAGTGGTGAGGCTGAATCGTTAGGGAGGTCTATGTGGGACACCCTGTACTTAACCTACCACATGCGGTAATAGCTACCAACTAGCGTCAAAGAAGGTCTGTGCATATTACAGCCACACACCTGTTGTTCCAGATAGACTTGAAGAGGCTAAGTGACTCTCTGAGTCGATTCTGGGTGTTGTCTTCCCACAGTACCATATTGTAGGAGGAAGAGGCGCAGACGAAAATGATTGCAGTGACGTCATTGAAACACTGGATCCACTTCCTTCGCTCGTCTCGCTGCCCACCCACATCAAACATACTGTACAAGAAAAGCATTTAGTGGCTTCTTTTTATGACGTTTTTTTAGCTTCTTTTGGGGATCATTTACATATTACGTCACCGCTAGGGAGAGGGCCGCCCCTTCGACTGCCGAAAAGTGATGACATGGTGATGGTGGGGGGGGGGGGGAGGGGACGGGTACCCAACAGCCATCAGCCGGTGACAAAATATTTAGATGATCCCTTATTGGATGGTCGTCAATTACGATGAAACTACCGTAATGTTTTTCCGAATGCGCAAAAATGTCGCGACTTACTGAAAGCGGACTTTGTCCACCTCAAATTTTGTCTCAAATATCCCAGTGGTCATCACGCGACACCTCAAGATGTCCTGTTCACTGGGAGTGTAACTTGACTGCCGGACTTCGTCCACTCGTGTGAGAAAGCTGCAACACATATGTAACACACGGAATATATAGCCTAAGGTACTTTATTAGTAGCATACTATTCGGACATCGCCAGTATCGCACCAAATTATTCGCATTTGTAAAAAAAACCAAACCTAATCTACTGTAATGTTTCGTGTATTGCAAGTCCCTTATAACCTCCTTACTCCTTAGTCCCTCTCGAATATAGCCCCCTGATTGGGGCTTACCGATTATATAGCCGCTGCGGGCTATACACGAAACATTACAGTAACTTAGGCCTATATATTCATTTTTGTTGAAAAGTATGTATGTAGTACAGTACAAGTACTGTACGGAAGTCGTGGCTTACTATTCGGCGCAATCTATAAGTTGATATTCGTTGCTTCGTTCAAAGCATTTTTGCACGCCTCTGTCATTCCACAAGGCATTGATGTGGTCGAAGAATTCCTGTCAAACAATGCCATCACACTCAAGATCAGTTGGAAATCGACAACAGTTGGGAAACATCAAACTGGGCATTGTATTACAATATTTCTTGGTTCGGTAAGCGGTAAAAGTACCATCGTACCGAAGGGTAGTCGAAGTCTTGTTTTGAGGCAACGTTCAGAAGAAAATCTAGGGACGCCTGATTTTTCGGATCGCCCAGGCTAATGGCCGGAACCAAATCGTTCATCGCTTTCACTATCACCTGCAAATGGTAAAATTTAATGCACATTGACCCCAACTTACTGTAGTGAATCGGATGAGGTAGGTACGGTATCAATATGTGTGCCCCTGACTGACATACCGTCATTGAATCACGAATATTTCGCTTTATGTCCTCAATCTTCTCCTTTTTCTCTCTGAAACGGACAAAACAATTGATAATTACTCGTTACATTACTCTGATAAGCTATATCTACCTCTCATCGGCACATGTATGTACGAATATAGATGACGGGCATGCATACATTTCACTGAACCCGCCCTTGATATGTAAAATGCGCATCTGTTTCACGATGGTGCTTTTGCCACTTTCTCCAGCGCCTGAAATCATACGGAATCATGCAACAACGGAAAATAAACGCATTACTTCAATTTATCGACTAGTTAACTTTACGATTTAAGGCCGCCGGGTTAAACGTACTGACGGAACGGTACCGTACGTACCTAGGGCAAACCCGGCCGCATAGGGCTAAAGTCCACACAGTTATGGGCAGGGTCAGGCTACCGTACTAAAAACCGGTTCCTCAAAGCGTAGCGCACTCTGGCTGACTGCTGTCCACCCTTACTTGACCTTCTCTATAAGGGCCCTAGGGAATAATTGCATGCATCCTATTGTTTCACACCAGCACAAAGGAGAGAAAGGAAGGATTATCTGTTTGTCTCTTGTCAATCAAAGTTGTCTGTTGTTTTAACTGTCTTTGTACGCAAATAATTAGCATGGCTTCTTGTGCGTGCAAGCTAAGTATTACCCCTGACAAGCTTCCTGCCCAGTTTCACTGCAAGATTGATCCGAAGAAATCGACGGATGAAGTCTTAGTAGTCAGAACCAACGTCACTGAGCTAGAAGAGATGGAGAGCTGGTTGGAGCTGGCGCAGCAGAAGCGAATTCACCGCAAGCGAATTCTCCTCCTCAGGGCAGTTCAGAAAATTTGGAATCGCCAGAGTACATCTTCGATGTATTGCGCGAAGAAATGAGGGAGAAGATAAAGAGTGACCCAGACTGGAAGAGACTGAATGATCAAGCCATCCGTCGTTTCCGCAAATGTTCCACTGACACCGCCAAGAAAAGTTACCTTGCTACGATGGGTGCGCAAGTGGTCAAGCAGGCTCAGCAAGGTGCAAGGATCAAAGTTAACTCTACGTCTATGGCGCGCAGAAAGCCGACTGTACTGGCTGGTGAGAGAACGGCGGCGAACTTCCCAAAAACAAAGAGAAGAGCTGCTAAGCGTCCAAGAGATATCTCTGCCTGCATTGAGAAGAATCTACCAGTAGGAAAAAGCCACGGAAAAGGACACTAAACTCAGCTACAGTAACCTAAAGTACATTCCATAGGCGCAGCATAAAAATATTTGTTGGACTTCTAATTTTATATCGACGTGAAATGATTATTGTTATTCGGCATGGATTGTGAGTGAAGTTGAAATATATAACAGAGCAAAGAAAAGAGTACAAGAGTGACCAAAAGGAAAGGGCAATTATAATCAGCTGATTCGCTTAGTACTTAGTAGCTCACGCACGCGCAGCACAAAACAAGTTTCAGATGATGTCCTCGCTCGCCTACAAAGCCGTGCACACTAGGCGCTCCCCTGCCTACTTGCCCATAACTGTGTGGACTTTAGCCTTATGCAACCCGGCCGGTCACCTCACCAGCATATGTACATATGTACAGTATGTACAATACGTGCTGAACGCCGTTCATACTAACATGGGTGGCCGAGTTTACTCCAGCAGTAAAACGGACCGTCGATTACCCCACAAGCCTCTAACCGACAAGCTTATGGCGCTTTCACCAGACGTCCGTAACGGATGTCCGTCCGTTCGTCAACCCATATGAGTTGACGGACGGACGGACGGACGAACACTTATGGGTTGATGAACGGACGGACGGACGTTACGGACGTCTGGTGAACGCGCCATTACGGTTCGTACGTTACTGTACCTAGCAGTAGAAGACGATGCGTGGCTTTGAAGACTTGCTTGTCCTTTTCTAGCTGAACTTCAATTCGTTTGCTGATCTTCTTTTGTTCTCGCTTTTCATGGTCGATCTCACCGTCTGCTTTCGGTACGCAGAGCCTCATGGTTCCGGTCATACGTAGAGGCGTTTATCCACCGCAGCAGAATAATTATATGGTGTGTAGAGTGACTCTGTTCCCCTATACTTTTGTACTTTGCTTGCCTTGAGTACAGTAACTTATCGCTCGCGCGTTACAGGAAGCAAAACTGCTGCGGCCAGAAACAGAAATTTCTCATGTCACGCACGCCAATGAAGGCTGCGAATGCATACGGTAGACGGCCGATGCAGTCTTTAAGTTTAGCATCAGCAAAGTTCACGAACCAGAGCTTGTTGTTGTCGGGATCGGCGGGAGAAATCGACCAAAATTGCTCGACCTTTCGGTCGTAAGCAGTAGCTCAGAAAAAGACGGCAGAGGCAGCAGCTTTTCGGGAGCAAAATCTGGAGATTTCTGTTCCGAGTAGCCTGAGTTCATTCTATAAATAGAAGTTTGCAGCTTTCAAAGGTCAGAAGCGGTTGGGACGAGAGTGGCCAACAACAGAGCAAAGTATAGTACATCCACCAACGCTTGTAGAGCAGGCTGAGTGTGCTGTGTCTAATCTTTAAGAACGCAGTATAGGCTAGGCAGCTGCAGCATAGGAGCAGCAGCTTGTGTTGGCTTTTACTGGACCATTTTCCAAAGCTTGCTATACGCAGTAGCTGTCGTACATATCCACAGAGTGTATGTACTTATGTACATAGTAGGTACAACATAGCATATGTAGGAGTTACGAACGACTGCTTTTGCTTTTATCGATTGCCTACAGCCCTGAGCTTATAGCCCGAACTCTCGGCGTCCCGACAATTTGTGAAGGAGCGCGACTACTATAAATACTACGAGAGGACGCCTATAATACGGTACCTACGCACGTACGTATACACGTGTATATTCGGAAGCTAAATAAAAACCGCGTCAAAATTGGTGCACGGGTGCGTTGCAGCAGCAATGTTGCTACTGTGTCGGTCGGAATGTACGTACACGTTGGCGTGCATGCAGAACGACATGCCGGCTTGTATGATACATACATAGTTCGCTTTTAGGTTGCAGCTGACATCACTGTTGCACAACAGGATGTATGTATACATGTACATATGTACATACGTACAGGAGGTAAGTAGGACTACGTATGTACGTACCCTCCACACATATACTTGGTAAAATGCAGTTTGCAAATTCCAGTGCTTGATAGGTGGTCGTTGCAGCGCCTTGTGAGAGAATTATATAATTTTTTATTGCCACCCCTGGATGCCGCCAGGATGCATACGTAGTTTTTAGGAGTGCGTGGGTACATGTACATATTACAACACTTTGTGCCTACGTACATACGTTTATGAGGTACGTACACAGACATCGGTGATTGCATTGCATTGCCTACTGGACTGGTTTGCACTTTACTTCGAGTTTGGCGTAAAAACTAATTTGTCCAAATCTAAAAATATCAAAATCATAAATTACACTGTTGAACATGTAGCATGGCATTATGTACAGGGACAAGCAGTCAACGCACTTTATAGCTCACATTTACAGGATATTCGTTTCTTAATAATCTATCCGCAAAAAGAACCAAGTGTTTTCGAACAATATTTCTCATAATTCATACCATATACGTATATACATGTACAACAAAACTCAACATAGTCCAATGCCTTAGTGATATAAAAATACCATAACTGGGGCTCACAACAAAAAACAATAACAAACCAACAATGTAGGGTAGTTATGTACGTACGTACTACCTCGTTCCTTATCACTCGTCTCAGTGCAAAAATAGCAAAATAAGAACATTGTCGCAATTCTTTGGTCATGCTTTGAGCGAAACCCAGCAGACACCGTATTTTTAGCGAAGCCCTGCCCTGACCCATACATATTGTCAACATTACTGAGCTGCACACGTGTCGAGAAAACTCCCGGGGAATTTTTCATAAGTATGCGATGAAGCCATCTTTGGGAGTTTGAAACTCACCACGTGTGAACAAGTGAGAAAAATTTCGAGCCTGGGAGCAAGTAAGAATGCTCAACACGAAAAATGAAACTCGAAGTTCAAACTCACCGTGAATTCACCGAGAGTATATTCACCACGTGTGTAGCCCACTTGTTAACCACTTCTTTTCAGTTCTTTCTCTCCAAGGATCGGGTGTTAGCAAATACGATAGCAAAAATTACTGTACTGGTGATGACGCATAGTATCAGTGCAATCAAAAGTGTGGCAAAAGTCAGTGGAGCGAAGCAGAGTACATCTTCTCGAAGGGGTTGTGTGGCATCGCTTTTCCGACTGTGCTTGAGCAAATGATTGACAGCGTTGAGTTCGTCCTGATATGAAGCCTGAACGAAACAACGTACAGTGTAGTACCCTACTCTTATTTCACGGGTAGTACGTGGACTAACGACGGCTTCGAACGTCCCGGTCTACCCCACGTACTGTAGGTATACGTACAATGCTTAGTACAGTACATACCTACATACATAGTACAGCACTGTTCGTACGGTACAGTATGTACGTGTAGGTAGGTACGTACATTTGTACACGTAGGTACGAAGGTACATCATACATATTGTATGTACATTGTACTGTGTACCTATAACTGGTATAGGTACGTACATTTTCCTCAATGTCCAGCGCAGACAGATCCACCCTCACGTCCATCGTTCCCATGGTCAACGGCAGATCAGCGAAGTTAAGCGGCGGTTCTCCTCCCAGTCGGCTCGCATCACCGTCACGCACTTCACGCTTGCTCTTCTTGCTCCTACTCGCAGCGTCGACGCCGACGATCTCTCGAGCCTCGAGTACTTCCGCCCGTCCCTCGCCATCCTCCAATCCAGGTGCCTCGTCGAATGGGCGACGAGCGAACGGCGCCCGACGGCCAGGCGCCGCCCCGGGACCGCCTCCGAACGGCCGTCGACGACCGCCGCCGAATGGTCGCCTCGGTTGGAATCCTGGCCCGATCGGGTCCGGTCGAGGTCGAGGGGCCGGACCGGCACCGCCGGGTCGGGCGATGACCGGCGGACGGAAAGGAACGGAACCGCCCGGCGGCAGGTAGGGACTGCCGGGTCGCAGAGGCCACGGCACGGCGCCCACAGGCGGCACTGGCGCCGGGCCGCCCGGGCGCGGCCCGCCTCGACCCGGCGGCGTGGCGCATTGCGGTCGGGGACACTGGGTATTGGGCTCCTGCAAGGAAGAAAAGCGTCCGGCTGCAGCATCTTATGTATACATGCTATTTGATTACGATACGGCGATTGTTTGGCACTGGGGACTGGGGTTTAGTGAAGGACAAAACTGACCTTGGAGCCGGTAACAACGGGTCAACTATGGTACTGAACTGAAATTCTTTCTACAACAGTAAAGTGGCCTCTATGCAGCACCTTTCTTCTGCCATACCCAAACAGGAAAATGCCGGCCATACCTACTGTACGTACGTAGCGGTGTCGTACCTTGATGACGATTGAGATTTGGCACTGGAAGTACAGCTGAGCCCTGTCCGCGTATTTGAACACGTGCGCCTCCACGCCAGCCATGAGATCCGTGAGGTATTCAGGGTTGTTCAACAGGTACACATCCACCGCACATCCATCCGGTCCTATCAGCTCTACTTGATCACCACCCGCGTCGTCCACAAAACACGAGTGAACAATCATGCAGAAGGTGTCAACTGTGAAAAAATAAGACAACTTCAATTCTCACATCCTACATTTTTGGGCCATTATTTTGGTCGCGGAAAGTTGTAATGGAATCATAGTCCATCACTAATCATTAAAAACAATCAATGTAGTAATGATACTTTACCATCATTAGTAATGATTACTAGTAATCATTTAGGTAGTCATGGCTAATCGATCATTACTAATTATAATCGTTAGCAAGAGCCTTGTTAGTAATCATTAGCAATAATTAGTAATTTATCATAAAACATAATCATCATTAAACATTAATCATACGTCCGAAATAGGGTGTTACTATAGATAACCTGTCTCAGAATCACAGGTCCACTTGTGATAAATTTGCTGCCCAACAATGGCGAAATCGATTGGCGGTCCACTGGGCCCACCGTCCAAGATGTCGTAGCGACAGATGGGCATAGGCGCAGCGCCTTGCGTAAATTCCTGAGGACCAGTGGTCAACACGCTGCAACACATACGTACGGGCTTTGGTCATTATTTTCAATGCAGCGTTATCATAATGGTAACATACCCATGATTACTAAAATGATCAGAAAGGATCCAAACACAGCTTACCTTACTTCCAATTCAACATCTACCTAAAAGAAGATCACACATCATTGCGTTTATTATCACCAAGTCTGCGTGTGCAGGACGCTGGAGACAGTTGCACCAAATATCTACCGTACATATTGTTGAATGCAATCATGCAATGCACGCTTCAGACAAGGAGGATTTACAGTTTTATCCGACTCCATGTAGAAGCACTCGATTTTGTAGGCCCTGTCGACTTTGGTGAGGAAGAGCGGATGAAAGCTGACGATTATGGTGGTGCTGACGAAGATGCCTCGAAAACCCCCCACCCCAAGAGATCTCTGGTAAAGCACAAACTCGCATATCAAAAACGAAGACACGAGATGAATTTATATACATATCACCAAAAATGAAAAGGCGAAAGTCAAAACCTAGAGCTCAGCTATAGAAAAAAGAATCGAAATCGAAGAAGGAAGTCGCCCGCACATCAAGACACAATCACCCGAGCTGCAGAGCTACACCGACGCAGAAAAGGCGATCTACCACAACGCTAAATACAAAATCACTATCCAGAAAGCACGCCCAGCGAAAGCGTACGCCTTCCCGCTAAAATCCCTAAAATACGAAACCAAGACGAATACTTACCCGATTGCACCCGCCCAATACCTCTCGAATCACTCTACCGATGCATATTCTTTATACTCTACTTACCCCATCTCCATGACACCAATACATAGGACGTTTACACAGTACCTGCTGTACATAGAACGAACGCAGAGGAAGTAAGAGAGTTTTCACAAGCCCCTTTCCCAACTTAATGAGACCCGTCGACGATATACCGAGCCCTCTCTCCCGCTCCATATTGAGAGACAGAAGCAAGAACCCATAAAAAACATCTAAATATAGACGCAGACTTTATACCTATATATGAATCCACAGAGAGCAGCGAGACCTAATATTTTTTTATATTCTTCCCTCTCGCCAGCGAGCCACGCACGCTTAGAATAGCTAGCTAAGCCCCTTCTATGTCTCAATTTCCTTAGCCCGCCGCCGCCCCGTCGCGACGTTCTCCACGACTAGGTTCAGAATAAATAAATATCCAGAAATCCAGGCGTACAATAATTCAACACTTCAAAATAAATACTACCATAAAACCGTAGCGCACTAATAAATCTAATAAAATAAAATAGTTATCCCTTCAAAATTCTAAAAACTCACCCAGACTTACGATATTTTTAAAAATCAATTTATATCCAAATAACAAAATAAACCAACCAAAAACACACATAAAAAACACGAACCAACCCAAACAAACAACAACCACAGGATTGAGCGATCGCATGCGAGATGTGCCGCAGGCGCCAAACGGAATCGTCATGCCAAAAAAAAAAAAAAAAAAAAAAAAAAAAAAAAAAAAAAATAAAAAAAAAAAAAAAAAAAAAAAAAAAAAAAAAAAAAAAAACAAAACAAAACACAAAACGCAAGCACCAACACAACGCCAACCAAACCAAAAAACAAACAAACAGAGACCCCAAAAAAAAAAAAAAAACAACAAACAAACACACAAAAAATAATCCAACAAAAACACAAGAAAAACACAAAAGAACAACCAACACCCGCGACAAACCCAAACGAGAAAAACACACAACACCACCACACGCGAAAAGACGAAACAACAACCAACACCCAAACCCCAACCACCACCAAACCACACCACACCCCCAACCCCAAAACCACACACAAACCCCCACAAAAACCAAGACCACACAAAAACACCCCCACCCCCCCCCCCAAACACCACCCCACCGAGAGCAAAACACAACACAAACCGAAAGCATCCACAGACCACGCGGCTACCTGCCGACCTCGATCCTCGCTCCGGCATTCCGGCACAAAAAACACAACACAACAAACAACCCCCCCCACCAACAAAAAAGTTGTGAAGGCCCTGTGGAAGTTGTATGTACATTACAGCTTTTGGGATTGGATTACCGCATGTATTTTATATACGTACGTACGTATACCTACTTGAAAGTTGAAAACGTATTATTTTGTAATACATTCGAATATAGGGAGCAAATAATGTGACAATTTTTAGGAAAAATAGTCCATAATACAGTACCACAACCCCTGAGGTGCACGGTTGGTTGTACTTACAGAATATTTTGGAGGCGCGGATAAAAACCTTGTTGTCCAAGTTTTCCATTCAGAATTTATTCAGCTGCGTTTTGCTCCTGAACCGTATGAAATGAGCTCGAGCTAACCTTTACAAACACATTTCCTTCGAACGGGTGCTGGGTGTTGAAGTTCACATTGATAGTGGTGCCACCGCACTGGATTTCTGGATCTCCGATGATGCCGTTATCTACTGGAACACCACTAGTCCCATGAAGCAACGTCAGCAACAGCAAGAACATCGGCGGCGGCGACCACTGAAGGAAACGAAGTTTAAGAAACGGCATCAGAAGGCGCGCTCTTTCGAATCTTCAGCTGCAGACTATTCTCAACTTGACAGCATCCGTCAGAAAAACTGCAACTGGCAGAGGGGCGAAAAGACAGAACCGAAAATCGAATCAAAGAAAACAATACACAATTGAGGTCTCCCGCTGCTACCTCTGTCAAAAACTCATAAAAGATAGGTATCAACCCGACGGGTCCTCGTTGAACCAGCACATCCTAAATATGGTTGACGATACGTTTTTTTTATGGGTTCTTGCTTCTGCTTTGTCTCCTCCAAAATAATGGAGCGGAAATGAAGAGACGAAGGACGTCGTTGTTGATATCGTGCGACGGTGCGAGATGTCAAAGTTTAGGAAAGGAGGATGCCCTTGAAAACTCTACTGTAACTGTCACTACTGCGTTCGTTCTATGTACAGCAGGTACTGTGTAAACGTACCACGGATGTCAACTTGGTGTCCAATGGAAATGGGTAAAGTAAGTAATATCTACCCCTCGTAAATAAGGTGCGAGCGTTGAGCGTAACGCCCCCCCCGCGCGGAGGGCCCCCGTACCGAAAACCCCGGGCAGCGAAGGATAAATTACCCACCAAAAGCTACCCGGGTAAATACCATAAATTACTATTGACATGCTTAGCTACTGCTCCCGGAAGAACAGGCCAAAGACGAAAACTCTCCAAACTCCCCCCGCGCGCGCTCTCTCTCTCCCTCTACTTTGCTGCGAGATTCTTTCTGCTCTGCTTTCTTTGCTGGAACTGGGAACTCGACTAGTATTTCAAGAATCCATACGAGCATCAATCCGGGGCCCTCCCAAAATATGAAAGACTAATTTGTGACTATGATCCAAATCGAACGACCCACCAAGATAACGCTACCTTATGAGGATTCTTTACTTATAATATTTATTCCTATCCCATTCTCTCTGTGCTCCCTGTTCTGCTGAGATCTCTGCTCTTTGCCAAAGAGCTATGAGAAAGCTACGATATCACAACACAAGACCTCAAACAGATCCACGAGATCCGCACGCCAAACGAATCCACCGCTCCCTCCGACCTCATCCTCCTCCGCACCGCACGTTGAAGCCCTTGAATTATTACATACAGCTTGGATTATTACCGCATGTATTTTATCGTACGTGTATATTGGGGGTCCGACCGGGGGTAAATAAATTTACCCGAATACCTGCCCCATCCCGGTGCGGGTCCCCCCCCCCCCCCAAACACCCACCAAAACAAACCAACCCCCACACAACCCACACACACCAACCACCAACAAAAAACAAACCAAAAAAAAAACAACACAACCCCCCCAAAACAAAAAAAAAACCCACACCCCACCCACCCAACAACACCCCCCCCCCAAAAAAGCAAAAAAGACAAACCATACACGGCACAACAAAAAACCCAAACCACCCCCCCGCCTATCAACACGGCAAACACCACGACAACCAACGAAAAAAAAAATAAAACCCCCCCGGTAAAGTAAGGTAAAATTACCCGAGCAGGTATGGGCGAGTAAATCGGGTAAGTATTAGCCATACTTACCGTTCCCCGTACTTTCAGCATTATTAGCCGGGACAGCGTCCGACCCACACTGCCGGGTACCGGTAAAACTTACCCGCTGAGCCATTACGTCGGATAAAGTAAAATAAATTTACCCAGTCCAAAAATTTGGCTTTGTACCCGGGTGGTAAAGTACCAGTAAATTTTACTCTGACATCAGTGTAGCGTACTGCAGCTCAGGGTGAAAATTGTGTCTTCAATGTCAGGTCATAGCCGACTTTTCTTCGCCTCACTTCCCTTCCCTTATCTCGCGTACCGATTTCGATTCTTTTTTTCGATGATACGCACTGAAACAACTGATGAAATGTCGCCTTTCATTCGACATTCACGGTGAATATGTATCAATATCAACGTTCACAATCACAATCAGCATCTAATCGGTGTATCGTAATTCAAGTATGAACCCTACTAGAAAATTTGTGCATTTAGTTTCTTAAACGCCGGGGACGCAAACCCTTTGAAGTCTGTACTGTTGAGCCTTTCTCAAATTCTCAAGTCCTTCCTGTACATAGTACGGTAATTCGTTGAATGTACAAGAATACTATCTCACCTATGATCACAAATTCAGCAAAGTGTATGTACATTTACGCAGATAAATAAAATAATAATAATATAGGCAGTTAGCAAAGTTATAGGTATCTACAACTTACACAAATAGAAAATCAGATCACACAACAACAGACAAACCCCTCCCAATACACCTACACGCGTGTTTGCTTGCACACTAGCAAAATTGCAGAAACTGGTGTATGCACGACAAGACTCGATTCACCAGAAAACCCATATAGAAACATACTAGCAAAAACTCAGATCAATGCTCAAGGTACACTTTATGAGAGCAAAATACCTGTGCAATCAGCCCCTAATCAGCTAGCTACCAATACTGGTGCTGTACAACTTTGTACATACGTACAAGACAAACCTTTTGTAGGAGAAAAAAAAGGAAGGCATTAGCATGATTGGTACATACTGTACATACACCGCAGTATCCAATGCGTATGGTCAGCCTTTCATCATAGCTCATTTGGCAAAGTAAGAGAACCAGTAAACAACAGGGAGCAACAAACGAGAGTAACATGGCCGAAGGACAACAATATTATAAAGTCCAACAAACAAGAATCCAGAAAGGTAGCGTCAACTCTTTTTGGTGGGTCCACGTTCAAGATTTGGAAATCGATAGTCAACCACACATTACAAGTCTTTCAATATTCTTGAAGGAGGGCCCACCTAGGATTGATGCCATCGTTATTGGATTCTTGAAAATAACATAGTCGAGTTCCCAGTTCCAGCACAAGAAAGCAGAGCAGAAAAGAAGTTTCTCGCAGCAAACAGTAAAAGAGGGAGAGAGAGAGCGCGCACGCGAGATAGTGTGAAGGGAAGTTAGGCGAAGAAAAGTCGGCTATGACCTGACATTGAAGACACAATTTTCACCCTGAGCTGCAGTACGCTACACTGATGTCAGAGTAAAATTTACTGGTACTTTACCACCCGGGTACAACGCCAAATTTTTGGACTGGGTAAATTTATTTTACTTTATCCGACGTAATGGCTCAGTGGGTAAGTTTTACCGGTACCCGGCAGTGTGGGTCGGACGTTTTCCCGGCTAATAATGCTGAAAGTACGGGAACGGTAAGTATGGCTAATACTTACCCGATTTACTCGCCCATACCTGCTCGGGTAATTTTACCTTACTTTACCCGGGATGGGGCGTATTCGGGTAAATTTATTTACTTTACCTTACCCATTTCCATTGGACACCAAGTTGACATCAGTGGTACGTTTACACAGTACCTGCTGTACATAGAACGAACGCAGTAGTGACAGTTACAGTAAAGTTTTTAAGGGCATCCTCCTTTCTAAACTTTGACATCTCGCACCGTCGCACGATATCAACAACGACGTCCTTCGTCTCTTCATTTCCGCTCCATTATTTTGGAGGAGACAAAGCAGAAGCAAGAACCCATAAAAAAAACGTATCGTCAACCATATTTAGGATATGCTGGTTCAACGAGGACCCGTCGGGTTGATACCTATCTTTTATGAGTTTTTGACAGAGGTAGCAGCGGGAGACCTCAATTGTGTATTGTTTTCTTTGATTCGATTTTCGGTTCTGTCTTTTCGCCCCTCTGCCAGTTGCAGTTTTTCTGACGGATGCTGTCAAGTTGAGAATAGTCTGCAGCTGAAGATTTGAAAGAGCGCGCCTTCTGATGCCGTTTCTTAAACTTCGTTTCCTTCAGTGGTCGCCGCCGCCGATGTTCTTGCTGTTGCTGACGTTGCTTCATGGGACTAGTGGTGTTCCAGTAGATAACGGCATCATCGGAGATCCAGAAATCCAGTGCGGTGGCACCACTATCAATGTGAACTTCAACACCCAGCACCCGTTCAAAGGAAATGTGTTTGTAAAGGTTAGCTCGAGCTCATTTCATACGGTTCAGGAGCAAAACGCAGCTGAATAAATTCTGAATGGAAAACTTGGACAACAAAGTTTTTATCCGCGCCTCCAAAATGTTCTGCTCAGCTTACAACGAACCGTGCATCCCTCAGGGGGTTTGTGGTACTGTATTATGGACTATTTTTCCTAAAAATTGTCACATTATTTGCTCCCTATATTCGAATGTATTACAAAATAATACGTTTTCAACTTTCAAGTAGGTATACGTACGTACGTATATAAAATACATGCGGTAATCCAATCCCAAAAGCTGTAATGTACATACAACTTCCACAGGGCCTTCACAACGTGCCGGAATGCCGGAGCGAGGATCGAGGTCGGCAGGTAGCCGGCATGACGATTCCGTTTGGCGCCTGCGGCACATCTCGCATGCGATCGCTCAATCCTCGAGGCATCTTCGTCAGCACCACCATAATCGTCAGCTTTCATCATAGCTCATTTGGCAAAGCAAGAAAACCAGACAACAGGGAACAACAAACAGAAGAAACATGCAGAAGGACAACAATATTATAAAGTCCAACAAAAACAAGATCCCATAAAGGTAGCGTCAACTCTTGGTGGGTCCACGTTCAAGACTTGGAAATCATAGTCAACCACACATTACAAGTCTTTCAATATTCTTGAAGGAGGGCCCACCTAGGATTGATGCCA
>JASAMW010003391.1:0-10029 GCA_030247985.1 Epsilonema sp. ZAB3_2
CTGTTTAAGAGAAGGTCCACGAAAGAGCGGTGCAGCCCAGTATGGGGGCCTGAAACCGGCTGATCTCCGATTTCGATGATACCTAGCTCATTCGAAAGCTCGTCAAAAGTTATGTAAGGTGCGATAATTCCGACACTTCTGCGCTTAATCGTTAGCGAGATACGGCCGCTCAAATTTGGCCAACTTTAGTGACACTTTTTATCACTGAATTTTCGAACCTTCCTCGCATAAACGGCTATATCTCGGCAACCAATAGGTATATTCGCATGCGGTTTTTTTTGTTCAACTCCCCATTCTTCGCGGAATTAGGTACTTTTCGAACAAAATTTTTAACCCCTACCGTAATCGAGATATTGAGACAGACGTGGTGTCGATTTCTTGAGAATTGACAGCGTGAGGGCCCAACTTTGACCAAAGATTGCCGATCGCAGCAACGGTGTACAGAGACGGCACCTAGCTCATTGAATAGCCCAACTCCTGCTCTTTCGAATGGTATATGCCATGTCCATTCCGCTGAAGAAAAATTTTGAATTACAGGCTGTTTTTTTTCGAATGTGCGATTTGAAGGCTTAAGACGGCATTTAAGCGTATTAAAGATACGATTTTTGAAATCTACATCAAATTTTACACCAGGTAGGTTATTTAAGGTCTCACACTACAGTTTCGGAGCCAACTTTGAGGCTTCGTCGTAGCCGTTGTACGCAAGATAAAAGTGATCTGTCATAATGTGAATAAAGTATCATTCTTCCTCTACAAGTACACCAAACTGCAGCGCCAAAGCTCCTGTATTCGGCGCAGTACGACACGCCAAAGAAACCATAAAAACCATGCGATTTGGGTGTTCGAAAGGAACCGCTGGGTATTTTTCAACATGAGGCATACCGTTGAACGCGTCTTTACGAGAGGAATCGATCGGTACCTACGGCGCCTCTCTACGTTACCTCTACGCCAAGTTATCCATAAAAAAGGTGTTTGAAAAAGTTAGCGTTTCAATCAGGAATAGCGCTACAAATAGACCGTTTCAAGAGGCGCTGTATGGCGCGTCAAAGAGATCGTGTAACAAGCTATCCATCGGTATCTTGATCTCCTCTCAACTCGCTTTCATTAGCTCAGGAGAGAACTGGAACGCATTTGTATAGTTGTCCATGCATATGTACATAGACGACCGCAAACGAGCGACCAGAGCGCGGCGCGCGGGCTGGAGCGGAAACAGCGAACTGAAACGAAGAAGACGGATGAAAACAACTGGAATTTGGATTGTACGAGTAAGAGTTGTACGACTACACGCAGTAGTCTATATGTGTTGGTAGTCTAGGAGTCCACGGCTCAGAGAACTGTCGTCCGATACCTTAATTTTGGCCTATCCGAAAGCAAAACAGGCGAAAATAGACAAAGTGTTGCACTAAGTACTGCAAAAGTTCACCTTAGTTGACAGTTAGCCTGAACTCAGAAGTAACTCAAAAGTAACTCAAAAGTTCGCCAAAACTGCACTCCTTTCCATGTCTATTTGTTGTTGTAACAAATTTTTGGCAGAAATTTGAAAATAACAACTTAATCTACCTGGTGTAAAATTTGACAGTGGAGAAGTGCTCCTAAGGAGCACGAAGGAAGTGGGCGAGAGGCTCACTAGCCTGCAGATGCTTATGGGGTTGACGGCGCAGAAACCAGAAGGTTCCAACCACCCATTGCTGCCGAAACTTGCTACCCCTCCGAGTTGACAGCCTCTCGCACAATCTGCTGCTGTCTGACTGGTGCGGGCATACTTTTGCCCATTCCCAATCATGGCAAACAAAACTCTTCAATGACCTTTATTGCCTCTCGCCTGCTTCTGTATGCCTGATCCATGCAGCGTTATGAATAAGTATGTGCATATGTATTGTATGTATGTTTATTCTTTCTCGCATGTGCATTCGCATGTAGTACGTACCCATTCAATAATGGCCTCCAATGTGACCAGCCGTTTCACACGTTTCTTGCCAACTAGAAGGCGAGAGGTCCACCAGGGTTCGATCTTCTCGATTCAAAATATCGGCTTTGGAATCAAGTTTCAGCTGAAGTTATCACTTGCTGTTGTTCAGGATAAACAGCTATAAGCTATATGACATGAAATCTTTACAGGTATCTAAGTATGTATGTTCTACTCTTGAGGAAACATCACATTTTTTTGTCTTTGAACTAATGCTCAAGGTTTTTTGTTGCACCATATTATGTACCAGCATATACATGTTTACATACATATAATTACCTAGTTAAGATGACCAAATATTATGGTTTGGATCTAGCGTTTTGCATATGATCAGGCATACAGAAGCAGGCGAGAGGCAATAAAGGTCATTGAAGAGTTTTGTTTGCCATGATTGGGAATGGGCAAAAGTATGCCCGCACCAGTCAGACAGCAGCAGATTGTGCGAGAGGCTGTCAACTCGGAGGGGTAGCAAGTTTCGGCAGCAATGGGTGGTTGGAACCTTCTGGTTTCTGCGCCGTCAACCCCATAAGCATCTGCAGGCTAGTGAGCCTCTCGCCCACTTCCTTCGTGCTCCTTAGGAGCACTTCTCCACTGGTTCCTGCCACGTCTACTTGAAATGTGAGAAGCATATAGGATACAAGCATGTCAAAATTGTTCCCAATCGATACATTTTGTTTTAACACATGCATACAAATCTTTTAAAAACTGAGCTCGAGTTGACGAGATGTGCTAACGGAACCTCGAGATACATTATATCAAGAGCCCATACCGTTAGAGAGTGTGACACAAGGCTTTAGTACTGAGAAATAGGGCAGCAAAGCTTATCGGCTGGCTGTCACAGCTTCCAATAGGGCTACTGATTCGAAACTTAGCTCACGCAAATGCTGAAAGTCTCAGCTTTTTCATGGTGCAAAAATTATTCAGATCCGACCACGGCAAGTGGTCAAAACTTTTGATTCTTTGAAGCCGGGTTATGCGCGAAACACGCACCCCCGAAAAACAAAGCTGTGACCGGCGGCCCCACAATTGTGATCCAGCAGTGCAGCGGTGTCGCCTCTACCAGCAAACTCATCGTGGACTGGTGGCCCTGCAATTGCGTGCCAGGACACTCATCGCGGACTTGTGGCTATGCAATTGCGATCCAGCAAACTCATCGCGGACTAGTTGAGCCGCAATTGCGGGGCCGGCAGTCACAGCTTTGTTTTTCAGGGGCGCGTATTTTGCGCATAACCTGGCTTCAAAGAATCAAAAGTTTTGACCACTTGCCGTGGTCAGATCTGAATAATTTTTGCACCATGAAAAAGCTGAGACTTTCAGCATTTGCGTGAGCTAAGTTTCGAATCTGTAGCCATATTTGAAGCTGTGACAGCCAGCCGATAAGCTTTGCTGCCCTATTTCTCAGTACTAAAGCCTTGTGTCGCACTCTCTAACGGTATGGGCTCTTGATTATATACGTAAAAATTAGGGGATATATGTACCTACATGGGACATTTTTATGTTTTTGAGAGGAATTGAGCCTTATGTGAATGTGCATTACAAATGCATACAAATCTTTGAAAAACCGAGCTCGAGTTGACGAGATGTGCTAGTGGAACCTCGAGATACATCATACATTTATGTTTTTGAGTGGAGATTGAGTATGTAAATGTGCATAACACATGCAATGCAATTCTTTAAAAATAAACCGAGCTCAAGTTGACGAGATGCGCTAGTGGAACTTCGAGATACATTATAAATTACACAGGACGTTTCTTTGTTTTTGAGTGGAATTGAGCCTATGTGAATTTGATTAGACTATGTGAATCAGGTATGAGCAAGGAGGTGGTTAGTAAGAAATGCAAGACATAGGTAGACCTTGTCAACATGAATTGAATGGTATATCACGTGACTACATTTAGCCAATTTTTGTTTTATTTTGTGCCTATGTGAATACATTAGAACTTTGTGAATCAGGCATATTGGGTACAAGCATGTAGAAATTATTCCAAACTGATAGATCTAGCAAAGACGAATCGAATGGTATGTCACATGCCTACAAATCGCCAAACTGAAGAATACTGTAAACGGGGAAATTTTCGGATGGGGGAAATTTTCGGACAATTCGGACAAAAAATTCTGTCCGAAAATAATACCGTCCGAATTATTTGTATGTATTTCCATCTACATATTGCTAACTGCCCACCTTTATCATTGTGCATTGGGTGAGCAAGTGCGGTACACCCATACAGGAACTGTGCCTATTTGCTCTGCATTCATAGTATGCTACCACTAAATAGTAGCACAAGCTCACCAATCGCTATACGTACGTATAGTCTACAGTATGTTCACATATGTACAATCAGTTTGTATGTACAGTACGTTTGTATGTACGTAATACAGAAATGTCGCTGTGCGTGCATGCACATTGAGGTCAGACATCTGTCCGAAAATTTTCCCGTCTGAATATGTTGAAAAAGCCTTCTGTCCGAAAAAAGACCGTCCGAAAATATCCCCGTTTACAGTATAACACCTTTTTGCGACTTTAATCAATGTGAATGCATTTTTTACTATGTGAATCAGGCATGAGCATGTCGCAGTGGGCAGCAATCGATAGATCTTTTGAAGACGAATCGAATGGTATCCCATATGCCTACATTTAGCTAATTTTTGTTTTCTTTTATAATTATGTCTGTTACGTGAATAACTAAAAACTATGTGAATCAGGCATATTGGAAACGAGCGTGTAGAAATTGTTTCCAATCGATAGATCTTGCTTAGACGAATCTAATGGTATGTCACAAGCCTACAAGTCATCAACTTTGGAAAAAATAGCACTTTGTTGCGACTTTTTGTCTATGTGAATGCATTTTTACTATGTGAATCGGGCATAAGCATGTCGCAGTGGCCAGCAATCGATACATCTTTTGAGGACGAATCGAATGGTATGCTATATGTGACCTCAACAATGCAGAAGGCATTCTTTCACCTGTCTGTCGCATCCTTAAGTATTGCTAAAGCCAAACATAAAAACAGCCAACTTTGACAGCTCATAACTCGAGAACCAAAGCGAATTTTAAAAATCTAAAAAAAAGTCTCATCGAGAGTAGAGTGAGATCTATCTTTTGGTATATCTACCAGTCAGATCTGAAAAAAATCCAGGGAGGAGTATGCGTTGGAACTTTGCAACTATTTTTACCACAAAATCGCAATTTTAAGGGTGTCAGAGGCCTTAATCGCAAAAAGTGCTCGGACCACTTTCCCAAGATCTTTACATTTCCCATCTTTTAAAAAAAACCCGAGCTCGATCCCACGACTGGTTGAAAAGTTACGGTGGGAACAGTTTTTCAGTACATAAGCTGTCCACACCTTTCAAAAAGAGGTTTTTCGCCAGTAGCGCCCTAACCAGTAGGCCAATGGAGCTGAAATTTTGCCAGCAGATACGTACCCATAGGGGGCATCTTCTTGCAAAATTTCAGCTCAATCCGCCTCTTGGGTCGGGAGTAATGAGCAAATGTGTGTTTTTATTTCTGTCACTCCTATTTACACATGACTAAGTAAGGTGGGACGCGGCGGAGCCTCGTTCGTGAGCCTCTCGAGGTTCCGCTATCGCGTCTACCTTGATGTAGATTTCAAAAATCGCATCTTTAATACGCTTAAATGCCGTCTTAAGCCTTCAAATCGCACATTCGAAAAAACAGCCTGTAATTCAAAATTTTTCTTCAGCGGAATGGACATGGCATATACCATTCGAAAGAGCAAGAGTTGGCCTATTCAATGAGCTAGATGCCGTCTCTGTACACCGTTGCTGCGATTGGCAATCTTTGGTCAACGTTGGGCGCTCACGCCATCAATTTTCAAGAAATCGACACCACGTTTGTCTCAATATCTCGATTACGGTAGGGGTTAAAAATTTTGTTCGAAAAGTACCTAATTCCGCGAAGAATGGGGAGTTGAACAAAAAACACCGCATGCGAATATACCTATTGGTTGCCGAGATATGGCCGTTTATGTGAGGAAATCCGAAAATTCAGTGGTAAAAAGTGTCGCTAAAGTTGGCCAAACTTTGAGCGGCCATATCTCGCTAACGGTTAAGCGCAGAAGTGTCAGAATTGTCGCGTTTTACATAACTTTTGACGAGCTTTCGAATGAGCTAGGTTTCGTCGAAATCGGAGATCTGCCGGTTTCAGCCTTTGCACCACTCTTTCGTGGACCTTCTCTTAAGCCCCTGCGTCGCCGTTGTGGGAACGCGCCGCCGATATCCATCCCTTGAGGGCGGGGTTGTTACACCGCAGATGTCGGATTGAGACCTCTTTTCTACCATACTAACCAGGGCTAGCCGGACAGGAACAAGAAGGACTAATCAGAAACTTACTGTAGATGGACGGCCCAGCATATTGAACTGCACAATCTTTGTGCATAATATATTGTAGGGTACTGTGGGGTAAACCCGGCCACCGAAGCTCATTTGAACTTGCTGTTTCAGCAAATGATGAGACGAATGGCTCATTTGAAAGAGGGGAGTCCAAGGAAGCGATTGATATATTGTCTCAATCGGTCCATTGGTTGCAGAGGGTGGCCGGATTTTTCCATGGCCGGATTTACCGCACAATTACCCTACGTATTTTATTTCAGCATTGCCGTATTTGCCTGCGCCTCAAGAGCACGCTGTGTTTCGCTTATATTTTACGAAGCAGTGGCAGGAAACGTTTCTGGTGTCTCTACACAACTTCCTCTCGTTGGCCTTCTATCAGATGGAAGTGCCCACCCTGTTGGCTCATCACTCCTTACACCAACAGCAGAAGCAGTCCCATCATAATTCCAACCTCAAGAAGACTCCCGGCGAAGGATCACAGGTATACATACCATGGTGGATAATAGGTGTAAAGGCCGGTAGGTTTAGGAATGTATGCGTATCGATAAAGTGGGCCTATGTTGGTTGAGGATGTGCACTTGAAGGTAGTACGTACTGTATCTGGATAACAGTGCGTGCAAAAATGTATGAATTTACCGATAATGCTTAGATGCGAAATGTTTCAGGTGTCAAAATATTTGCTTCAAATGCAATCTCCGCCCCCAGATGTGGTTGCATCTGCCGAAGTCATGGATGATTTCTGCGTTATTTCACCGTAAGAAGAAAGATATGGACCGGTTGCATTGCCGCGATTGGTTGGTCGATTCGATAGCGACCCCGCGGTATTTTGTGACAGTTGGAATCGGTGTCTGCGGGGTCGTTGACGTCATTTGTCATTTGTCATTCTGAATTCTTCTTTTCACTCGCTCCCTTTCTGCTAAGCTCCCAGATGGCTGAAAAACATTAACATCCCCTTCGGCACCAATCTAATATCTAAACGTACAGTAACGTAAATAAATACCGCGGGGTCGTTATCGACCAACTCTATTATTAGCGACAACGCAACTGGTCCACAGTTCTGTTCTCAGTATTATCTAGAATATTTCATAGCGAGTATTCATCCTATATTTTCGTTAATTTTTGTCTTTTCGCGTTTAGATCTTCTGTTCCTTCTGATTCCGGTGGTCGATCACTCAAATCTGTGATCAGGAAAAAGTTCGCCTCCAAAAAGGACGCTGTATAGTGCAAGGATGATTATAAGTGCCTATATTTTTCCCTATTCTCTTCATAACCGGCATGTTCTGATACTGTTTTGATGTGAAAGTAAAAAGTTTTGCTCAGCATTTCGACAGTTTTCTGCGTTTCAACGGCATCGCTTTGTTGCCCTGTGTACTTCTTGCGGTTTTCTTGCATTTTGTAGTATGGCGCTTTCTATAATACATAGACATGCGCTAATGATATTTTCAGCTTCATTTACCTTTTTGGCGATCTCTGTTGTTCAATTTGTCTTCGGATTTGGAAGAGAGCTCGATCTCATCGCTCTTGTCTATCAGCTTTCGGCTTATTCGGAAGGTAACACCTTTACTGTGAACAAAAAGTATGTAGTAGCCTACCTCGCATGCCAGATCAGATACAGCTACGTTTATATGTGTATACAGGGTGTTTCATAATATACTCGCCGGATGTTTGTGCTTATATCTCCCCACCGGAGTGTCACATTCGAATGCGGTTTTTTGCGTTGAATAGCCAAGGTTTTCAACGTTGATACAGCCAAAATTTTACCTTCCTAGGTTGCATTGTCATGGCGCTGTAAGCGGTCAAAGTTGCGGCGCCTTTTTTGGCGCAAAACGGAGGCAGGGCACTGTGGCGGGGGAACGGATTTGTATTTTCGCTTTCTTCTCGCTCTTTCAAGTCTGTTTACCATTCCACGCTAACTTTTATGCATTTTTGAGCAGTCTTGTCGAAGATAGACTTCAGTTTGATTTGATCACCATGGCATCAGCGTCCCAAGGAAAAGCTTGGATGACCGAATTTTGGCTGTAACACTGTTTGCTAAGTTCGAATCTGCAAGAGAAGTGGCATGGAGATGGAAAAATCTACCGAAACTTGTGCTCCAGATAAAAGCTGGGGAGGGGAATACTGCGGAAGGAAAACTAAGGAGAGAACTGGGTTAGGTAAACTGGAGAGAGAAAAACCGGAGCCGATCTGTACCTCGCCGCCTGCAAAAATGTGTGAAAATTGACGCTTTGCAAATCGAGCTGTTTGAGCCGCTTCCTGTTGGCCTAGAAAGCTGAAATTTTGGCTGCATCAACGTTGAAGCCTTGGCTAAGCAACGCAAAAAACCGCATTCGAATGTGACACTCCGGTGGGGAGATATAAGCACAAACATTCGGCGAGTATATTATGAAACACCCTGTACTATTGCTATTTTTGCTAGCTTCTCGGTGTTTGAGAGTTCCTCTCTGAAAATGCACCTTAGGCATCTTTTTTTGGTCCAGCAGCCGTTTTCCAAACATTGGTGGCGCGTTCACCAGACGTCCGTACGGACGATCTGGGCGTACATGGTTCATGTATGTAGATACGTCGGACGTACGGACGTCTGGTGAACGCGCCACCAATGTTTGGAAAACGGCTGCTGGACCAAAAAAAGATGCCTAAGGTGCATTTTCAGAGAGGAACTCTCTAACACAGGGAAGTTAGCAAAAATATGAATAGTAGTGTGTATAGCACGAGCACAGTCACGGTCAGGGCCATTTTGGTGTTCTCTGAGTCGTAAGCTAAGGTACGCCGCTTATCTGAACAACCGCTCTTTGTTTTTCACCGCTTGTTTTCTTAGTTCTGCTTCGTGTATCTAACTTACTCTCTTTCCTTTGCGTGCTACCGTGTGTACATACGAGATATCGATCCCTACTCTAGCCTGTTATAGCGCAGAGGTGTAAAATTAGCAGGCAAAGCTCCTACGATGGGCGTATGCGTGTGTGGTTAGGAGCAAGAAAAGGCGAGCGCTCTGTGTGTGTCTGTGTCTGTCTGCTGAATGTTACCTGCTTTCGATGTTCTGTTTGTCGCTTGGATTTGGTCGTGCGTAAAGAAAATCTATGTCGCGGCTGTTCCTGTGCATTGTTACCTCACTGGCGGAAAGCAGACACCTTTTGGACATATGCGTACATACATGGGAGCCTGTCCACCCCGCCCTTGTATAAAATATGTGCATGCTTGCACTTTAGCCTTATTGGACAGTAGGTAAGTACGTACGTACTTATCGCATTCCTCGCTTCAGCGCATGCGCCCTTTTATCTGCCCTTGCTCTCTGTTTTGGGTGCTATTGTTAGAAGGCGTCCAAAAAGCAACATGACTGTTGTCCCATCCATCATGCAGTTTGGTTGTATGCTATTTGACTGGCTGGCTATTGCTTCGTGTGTTTGCATGCGGTATCGTATCGCCCATGTTGTGTCGTGCTTTTCTCAGGCGGGTGAGTAATTTTTGCTTCTGTTTGCTTGCTCCTCGCGCCACGGTCCCCTTTGTCATTGTGCTCTCCTTTTTGCCTGCGCCATGTGCCTAACATACTGATTGTAGGCCATGTACGTACAGCATGCTTTGTTCCTTTCCTTTTGCTTGCGAGGCCTACGTTGCATTGCATGCAGTCGGCCTTGAGATGATGACAAGTCCATTTTCATCAGTTTCACAGCGGCCATCGGCTAACAGCTTCGTTTTGGGGTGTGTCCTTCATCGGCCA
>JASAMW010003392.1:0-11260 GCA_030247985.1 Epsilonema sp. ZAB3_2
TTCAGTGCGACATTTGATCGGCGACGCGGTCGACGTCGTTTATTCTCCGCTCGCATTCTTTTTATTCCCAGCTGCCTAACTGACGTCGACCCGCGCCGTCGACGCCGATCAAATGTAGCACTGAAAGTCACTGTTAACCCTCTTCGTAATCCCAGGTGTCCGCCTGTCCGTGTAGACACCCGGCGGACGGGGCAACGGTTTGTTTTTCAAGGGAAAAAGTAATTCGCAGCAGAAAAGTCGACTTCAGTGGAAGGCTAGCAGTGATTTGAGGCAAAATGGAAGGCAGATGTCTCGAAGAAAGCTAACGGCTGCAAATAAATGATAAATTTCGCCTATTTTCATTTTCACTAGTGCTGAGGAAGAAGCTCGAAGACGGTCAAAATCGGGGTCAAGGGATTTGGATGCCGACAAAGAGGAAACAGCCGTTGGTGGAGCAGAGCAGAAGATTTTCGAGCGTTTTGACTTAGTAGGCCTACCGTTTTGCCTTGTTTCTTGACGTTTTGGCAACTTTTTCCTTAAAAAACGAACCCCGTCTATGGACGTGGTTTGCCCTGTCCGCCGTGTGTCTACGGACAGGCGGACGCCTTGGGATTACGAAGAGGGTTAATCAGAGGGTCCAGTCACCTCGCGACCCAGTACTAGCGCGTAGTGCAACTTGTGAATATTTAGGGCGGAAGAGCGATATATCGCGAGGTAAACTGAAGGGGAAAGAAACTGTTTTTTGGGCATCGGGACTCGAACCCACAACCGGGTGGATGCTCTTTCCAAAATTGAGCCATACCACCGAAGAGTTTCCTCGCAAGTGTCTGCCATACCTATACCTACGTTGCGTACCAGCCTATGCGGTCGCTAGGTAAGGCACCTTCACCACAAGCGGTGCAAGAAGATGCGAGATAAATAACGCAATGCTTTGTTTGTTTTAGTCGAATGGAGGGTGTCCAGTATCGGTTGCACATTGCCAAGGAGCCGTTGTTCGTCGTAAAGAAGATCCTAATGAGGCGAATCCAGTCTAGACCTGGCGGTCCCGAAACTCTAGAACGTAACTGTACCGTTCCTTTTTCTGACAGTATCTGCAGCCATCAAAACATACGTCCGGTAACCGAGGTCGATTTAGTCATGGAAATGTTGATAAAGTTCTAAAGCTCGCGGTGCCGAAATCAAAAAATGCAATACGTAATGTTCGTGAATTAGGAATAACATATGGAGAGAGTTCTTTGTATAATAAATGACGAAAGAGAAAGAAAAATTTTTGAGAAAAAGGAGAAAAGAAAAGAGAGAGGAAATATTATACAAAGAACTCTCTCCATATGTTATTCCTAATTCACGAATATTACGTATTGCATTTTTTGATTTTGGCACCGCGAGCTTTAGAACTTTATCAACATTTCCATGACTAAATCGACCTCGGTTACCGGACGTATGTTCTCTGGGAGCTAATACATAGCTTCACCCTTACTAGTAAATATGAACGACCTTTTCTAGCACTACCTCTGGCAGATTACTACAGGGTGTCTCATAATAAACCATCCACCTTTCCGTGCTTGTAACTCTGGAACCACACCTTAGATTTTCATGCGGTCTTTTGTGTTTGGTAGCCAAGGCTGCAACTGAGATGTGTACAAAATTTCAGCTTAATAGGCCCACTGGAAGCTGCTGAAACACCTTCTTTCTCCGGCGGTCAAAATACGAGGGTTTTTCGAATTGGTAGTGCCGATTAGGGGTTTTCTGTGCATGGTCTAACTAAAAATTTGTCTCGTAATGAAAAAAGATGTCCCAAAATGCTAGGAAATGTGTATCTCATGCATTAGCCGCAGTGCCAGCATAGCAAACGCATGGAACTGGGTATCTTGAAAAATTAAGACCGAAATTTTCCTCATTACTAAAGAAAAACGCCGATTTTGAGCTTCGGGATTCAAACCGTCGCAATTTCTGAAGTATGTGGACCACATAGCTGAAATTTTGTACACTTCTCAGTTGAAGCCTTGGCTACAAAATAGAAAAGACCACATGGAAATCTAAGGTGTGGTTCCAGAGTTACATGCACGGAAAGGTGGATGGTTTATTATGAGACACTCTGTATATTATTGCCGGTTCGGTGTACGAAGCCCCGGATTTGTGCTCAGTGATCAACTCGCGGGTATTGGCAGCTCTGACGAAAGTGCAGGCTTCGTTTGCTGAAGGTACTGTACTATACTCCTAGCAGGAATCATAACAGTAGTAACATGTGCGTTTGATGAACAGTTTGTGATTGTTGTGCCATTGCTGTACCTATTGTAACTGTTGGTAGCCCGTTCTTATTCTCGCTTTCATCCGTCCAAGGGATACTGGTGGGAATTCGACTCAAAGCCCAGTACATCCACTGCTACTACGAGTTCCTTCGCCCAACAAAAAAAGCAGAAAAGTGACAGTGGTGGTGCAACTTCCAAAGAAGGTAAGGTACGCAGGTTATTGTAGGAGGAGATATGGTAATGACAAAAATATATGATCCCTGTATCCACCATATGCAGTAAGGTGATTGGGTTGGTCGATGGCGACCCCGCGGCATTTAGTGAAAGTTTGGATCGGTGCCTGTGAGGGAGTCGACGTCATTTGTTGTCAATTCTTCTTGTTTCCATTCCAGATGAGTGAACAAGGTCGACGACCCCGCAGACACCGATCCAAACTTTCACTAAATGCCAACTACACTGGACGACTTGAGTCCCATAGCGAACTCTCTGGCCAGACTATATTGATGGCGATTATTAGCTTCGAACGTGACCCGATATGTATGTACAACACCCGTGGTACCCTTTCATGCTTGTCGTCCCTTCCATATTACGCGTGTTATAGGCGCGGATGCATCTGGTGACAAGCGGATGAAGAAGCGTGCACAGGAGGAGAGGACGACGTTGTTCCAGCGTACGCGTGTGGACGCGCTTTTGGCCCTTCTGTCCAATCAGTTTCCGCCCGTCCCTGAAGAGGAAGAAGATGAAGCTCCTCCTACTTCCCCCATTCACACAACTGCAGGTAGTCACAAGGCTGTGGATGATAGTGTACTACGGGGACGTGCTGGCAATGTGGGTGTGTTTAGCATGTACAGTACAGTACAGGTGCGTACGACGTACGTACTATATATGCTAACATGGTACGTACGTACTACTACTGGCTGACGAGTGGGTTGCACCATATAATATAGCCTACATACGGTACTTTTTGGGACGGTGAACTGCTGGATTGTCTCCGTCGTCCGTCGTCAATTCATAACTATAGTACAAATTATATTTCTGGGACCCATGCATTATTTATCTCAGGATCTAGCCAACGTAGCTCAAAGCGGTTAAAAATCTCTCGATAACTTTAGCTCGCCTGGAAAATAAAAAAAACCGCATGCGTCTACGTGCCCTCTGTGTCGAGAAATCGCCAAATTCCTTAAGTACTAAAAATGTACACTTTTTTCGATTATTCAACATAACTGAACAAGCCACAAAAATTTTTTCATTAAAACTAGCCTATCCTATGTAGAATTTGATGCAGATTTCAAAAATAGTATTGGTGTTTCAAAAAATTTAACCCCTACCCAAAAATTGTCAAAAATATACAAATTTTGCAAAATTATATACTAGGGGTTAAATTGTTTTAAAACACCGATACTGTTTTTGAAATCTACCCCAAATTTTACATAGGATAGGCTACTTATAATGGAAAAATTTTTGCGGCTTGTTCATTTATGCTGAATAATCGAAAAAAGTGTACCTATTTAGTACATTTTTAGTACTTAAAGGGCAGATGCGGCAAAGATTTTTCCATAGTGAAGGCTGAGATCGATTTTTCAATTTTCCTTCGGTCAGTATACGTAGTTTTTTATGCTGAATTGATTTCACCCCCATGTCTCGACGAGATTTTGCCTCCTTGTAGTGAAACCCCACTTATACGTGTCGCTTCGAACGCCCGTTTGTTCTTGTCAGCGCCTCACTTCCTGCGTCATTTTGAACGTGAGAGCGGACGACGGCGCGCGCGCGGACGACAACACGCGCAGATTCTAAATGACGCAGGAAGTGAGGCGCTGACAAGAACAAACGGGCGTTCGAAGCGACACGTATAAGTGGGGTTTCTCTACAAGGAGGCAAAATCTCGTCGAGACATGGGGGTGAAATCAATTCAGCATAAAAAACTACGTATACTGACCGAAGGAAAATTGAAAAATCGATCTCAGCCTTCACTATGGAAAAATCTTTGCCGCATCTGCCCTTTAAGGAATTTGGCGATTTCTCGACACAGAGGGCACGTAGACGCATGCGGTTTTTTTTATTTTCCAGGCGAGCTAAAGTTATCGAGAGATTTTTTCCGCTTTGAGCTAGGTTGGCTAGATCCTGAGATAAATAATGCATGGGTCCCAGAAATATAATTTGTACTATAACTGCTATGACGGGGGCTGGGACAACATGGGATCGGGTGACGTTGATTCTGTGTTTTTTTGCAGATGAGGTAGAAAGAAGCGCAGGTGGGATGAAGAGAGAATTTCCGACTGGCGACGAGTCTGCAATTGGAGGCACAAGGGAACCTCAGTTCAAAAAGGCCAGACTTGATTGAATTACTATACTAGCCTACTGCCTGTTCAGGTAATGTGCTTTTGCTAGTAGTATCGTTTTGCACTGCTGTTGCTGAAAGTTTTTTATTCAGTCTGTATGGTCTGGTGGAAAAAGTAGAAAAATTTGGCATAATCAGTCAACAAAATGCAGTCACCCTGTTGCAGGGTGGAGGGTGTTGGGTAGCGCGTAGTTAGAGATGGAGCTGGTGCCGGATTTCTTGTTGGCTAATCAATCCGGACAGTTGTTGAGCGTTTAGAGGTGTGAAAACCTGTCCCTTCATCCGTCCTCAAGAGCTATTGTTGTATCCATTCAGTGTCGCGTAAGCGTGCTGCTACGCTATCTGCTATGCATTCATTATGGGAGCTGCCTCTACTGAGCAAATGCGCAAACATAACAGGTGTAAATCCGCCCTTTGACAAGTGTCAACTTTGTCCTAGAAACGAGATAGCAGCGTTAGACCGTAGAAGGAACATTTTTTTATGATTTTGTTTGTACAAATTTGATGCTTTTTTTGCTTTTGTGCCCACCTGCTGAGCATTTCTGGCTTCATCGCCCATGCGCTGACAGTGTTTCGAAAGGTGACGTCGCCTGTTACTATAGTACAAATTATAATTCTGGGACCCATGCATTATTTATCTCCAGAACTACGCGACGTAGAGCAAAGCGGTCAAAACTTTCACGGATAACTTTAGCTCGCCTCCCCAATAAAAAAACCGTTTGATTCTATCTGCTCTCAGTGTCGAGATCTCGCCGATTTCCTTCAGTACTAAAATCGGCAAATTGGGCGTGGACCATTGGGCAATTCTAAACCTCGCAAACGCCCGAAAAATCAAAAGTGGTAGAAATATGCATACGTGATGAAAACAATAAAAATGGGCATCGGGCGTACAGGGTCGTGGGGTGTCGTGGTTTACGTGGTTTAGCGTCTGCCAAATGGTGACACGATTTCAGTGCTGAAGGAAATCGGCGAGATCTCGACACTGAGAGCAGATAGAATCAAACGGTTTTTTTATTGGAGAGGCGAGCTAAAGTTATCCGTGGAAGTTTTGACCGCTTTGCTCTACGTCGCGTAGTTCTCGAGATAAATAATGCATGGGTCCCAGAATTATAATTTGTACTTTAATCGTGTGTGGGGAAAACAGGCAACATTCTATTCTGCTAAAATACGGATTACTGTAGTTGATAACACCATCAAACGGCTGTAATTTGCCTCGTAGGAAAAAAGCGCATATCCAATTATGTATCAAATTTCCGCTTCTCTCTTTGGGCTGTGATATTCTGCCCTCTGCTGCGTTGATATTGATACGGTAGGGGTCCTCCTGACCTTGCTGGGGGTTCCATACAGCATTTCAGTGCCCTGATTGTTTTCATTATTGTCCTCAATTACTTATATCATCTCTGCATGGTCACTTGCCCGAGCACAAGAAACGCATTCGCGTAAACAAACAACCATTTCGTTCCAACGAAGCATGATTTGAAGCAAGTTCTATCGATCGTTTGTCATCACTTATCCATATGGTGACGGTATAACGTTGTGGTCTACAGCTTTATTATTCGACCATACGAGGGACTTGGTTGCCAGGACAGGACCACGTGAATTCTGGTGCGCACCCAGCTTGTGCACAGTTCTTACGCCGTCTGTATAATGCCAATGCGTGTGGTGCGGTTCATGCCCGCTCGCGCAATTACTGTTTACGTACGTGCGTATTTTCAGGCATAATTGCCACAATAATTCTAATGAGGCGCGACTATTTTATGGGAGCAGAGGCACACGCAATCATATGTACAGGACAAGCTTCCCTACGATACGACCGTGCTGCTAGTATTTCCAACTGATAATCCAGATGAATTTTCTCAGAGTTGGCCTTGCTCTTCAGCCTTCATAGTCAAATTCTGCCATTGTATGTGCTGACGTGACACGAAGAGAACCGCATTTGCATCTTCGCATTTGATTATCGAGTGGACGTGTGGAGGACGATCTAACAAATAAACAACTATGGGTGATTTTATTTGGCCTACGAATACATCTGTGAACCACACGGTGATGAAGCTGCAAGCAGAAATTGGGGCGATTGAAAGGAGGCTGGAAACAGTGGACTACAATAACAATGCCTTCTTCCTGGTCACCATGGCCATCCTCATATTCCGTAAGAGCCCAGTCTGTCCGCTTTTGGCTTTGATAAAGCTAAATGTTACATTGGCTGGCTATGTTCATTTGTTGTTCGCTTAGTACTATGAATACCGTATTTACCCATGCATAGCCCCAAAAAATTGAGAGGTCCTATATGGGGCTATTGCATAGGGGGGGGGGGCTATGCATAGGGGGGCTATGCATGGGACATTTTTTATGTTTTTGAGAGGTGCACAGAGGCATATTTTTTTGGTCAAAAGCACGTGTTTTAGGGCATAATTGAGGTCAAAACAGGGTTATTCTGGTACAATACACCCCCAAGCAGGCTTATAGGCATCTTAGCTTGGTGTGGGAGTGACTATGGGTAGCTTATGACCAGCTTATGTAGGTAGGTTCAGGTACTGTACAGTACATATGGGGCTATGCATAGGGGGGGCTATGCATGGGGCATTTTTTATGTTTTGCCAATATGGGGCTATGCATAGGGGGGCTATGCATGGGTAAATACGGTACGTACTGGCATGGTATAAACGTATGTACGTACGTACAATATATTACATATATGTACGTACATACATACATACGTACGTACGTACAGTACATACATATATGTGCTAAAGAGATCCGAGGTACTGCGAGCGAACTGATGTGATGTATTCTTCAGTAATGCAATGCGGCTTCGCGTTTCTGGAGGCTGGATCAGTGCGCAGCAAGAACACTACAAATATTCTGATCAAGAATTTACTCGACTCTTGTAAGTATAGTACAGAAGAAGCAAGCAATCCATATGTGCTTGTAAGTACTGTAATGATTCGTGCATAACCCCATGGGGTTGTCAAAAAATTAGTGGCCAATTTGGGGGGTTATATACGAGAGGGGGTTATACACGAAGGGGGGTTATACACGAGTCATTACAGTAGCAGAGAAATTTTATACAAACGTGTAGCATTACAGGCATCTCGGCCACGTGCTACTGGGCCTGTGGTTGGGCGTTTGCGTATGGGGAGCCGGCGAATGCATTTCTGGGCTTCGGTCAGTTTCTGCTGATCGGGTTGCCAGAGAAGCAGTTTCCCGGCTGGTTCTTTCAATTCGTATTTGCAGCCACAGCCTCCACCATCGTCAGTGGTGCTCTCGCAGAAAGATGCGAATTCATCGCCTACTTTGCATATTGCGGATTTTTGACAGGTATGAGCGATGCCACGTAGTTCTAAGTACGTAAGTATATACTACCTACTACCTACTGGTAAATTCTACACATCTGTTTTGGCTAACGATTTCTTTGTTTGCCTTTGACGGTTTAGTCCACAATGTGTTGTGTGCGCGGACGAAGGTTATTATTATTATACCTACAGTGCATGTCTTTCAGCATTTGTCTATCCAGTGGTCACTCACTGGGCTTGGGACGAGAGTGGCTGGCTGGCGATTGGCATCAATGAAGTCAGCTACAAGGTTGGAGGAATGCTGTCCATCCAGAGGGAACTTGAATTGAATTGACCCGTTGTTTGATATTGCCTTGGAAAGAGTACTTGTGATTACGTGTTTGCTCCAGGATTTTGCTGGCAGTGGTGTTGTCCATCTGTTGGGTGGTATCAGTGCCTTGGTTGGTGCGGCAGTATTGGGTCCGCGCATTGGGCGATTCGATGCGCCTGGAAAGCCCAAAGTCCAGCTCACAGGCCATTCCGTTCCGGTAAAGACAACAGCTGTGTATCGATTATGGCACTCGCTAAAGCAGCCTAATAGAACATAGGATTCTAATGCATTATTTATTTAGCATTCGAAATGTCCATACTAGTATTCCTAGTTGATTTGAGAAAATAACTTGGGCAGTGACGGATTTTATTTCCTCGCAGTTTGCGGCAATGGGCGGTTTCATTCTGATGTTCGGTTTCTTCGCGTTCAACGGCGGGTCTCAGGCGAATATCAGCGCAGAAGGAGATGGACAGACAGTAGCCAGAGCCATGACCAATACCATGCTGAGTGGGGGATTTGCGGCTAACACTGGGCTCCTGTTCACCAAGTTCTTTACCCGCCATAAATGGTCGCTTCTACTCGCCATTAATGCTGCTCTCACGGGTAAGCAAGCAAGCATATTGTTCTCTGGAGCAGGAACGGTCAATGTACGAGTTCTCGTTGGCTGTGTTATTGTACAGGGATGGTATCTGCGTGTGCTGGTTGTGACGTTCTGGAACCATGGGCTGCATGCGTGGTAGGTATTGGAGCTGGCTTATCCTATCTGTTGGTATCCTACCTCGTGGAGTTGGGCAGGGTGGATGACCCACTGGATGCTGTGGCTGGTAAAAATGAAGTTGAGGACCACGTATGTACAACAGTACAGTATCGCATCTGCATCAAGTGATACTTTTGACGACATTGGCAGTGTTTTTAGTGCATGCTGGAGGGGGCATGTGGGGTTTGATTGTCACTCCCGTTTTGATGCATGGAGGCATCATCTACGCTGCTTCAAACAAGGACACTTGGATGGTGAGAGAGAATGGACATGTCTTTTGCTTATGTATGGCTTTGCGCAAGCATGTACAGTTGTGATGAATTTTTCCTTCAGAGACTCGCCGTGAATGTTATCGGTGCCGGTGCCATAATCGGCTGGTCGGCAATTTTAATGGGTTGTCTCTTTGTTCTTCTCAGAGTTCTCGGATTATTCCGCGTATCAGAGGAAGTGGAACAAAAAGGTGCGCTATATTTTCGCGCACAATAGTTATTTTTTTATTTTAGCACTGTTGTATGTATTGTTCATCTCGCTTGGATTTTCTCTATATAGTAGTGCATTTTTGTCAGGTTTGGACATCGCCAAGCACGGCGAACCAGCCTATCCTCTCAGTGCCTATGGTCACGGCTGGGAGGAAGCATTGGCCATACCCACATGGCTGGAATCCATCTCCAATGACGCGGAAGTCCGCAGACGTATCAGCTTGCAGGGTGCACCCAACAAGCAGAGAGCCAGTCAGTCGCGTTCTGGCGCCAAAGCCAATCACAACAACAATACACCCGGTGCAATTGTGGTCGCCTCTGCGCCAAAGGAAGAGCCTGCTCCACGTACGTACGTCTTGAAATTTTCTTGTTGTTCCTCCGCACTTTTTCCTATGGTCGGCGCAACATCGGTACATACATGAAATGTTGTAGCCTACAGTATGTTGTAATTGGCTCGGCTTCTGCTTTGTAGCCGGTCAAATGCCCGATCCGGAATCGCCCCCCGACAAGTGGGCGTATGAAAACGCGGAAATGCACATGATGCAGTTGAAGAATCGCCACCAGAGTTCGCGCAACAGCCTCGGCTCACCCTCAGCCAATTCGACCCAAAAGGTGGCGCCGACGGACCCTTTTACCGTGAAGACCGCAACGCGACAAACCCACAATTGACAACCGCATTTATGTAGCCATTATCTGTTATCAGTTTGTTTGTTTAGCAAAAGCTAACAGCATTTATAATAATGTCGGAGCTGCCTATGCATACACTGAGCAACTGCGCAAACATAACAAGTTTAAATCCGCCCTTTGACGACTGTCAACTTTGTCTTAGTATCGGGAGAAGGAGCATTTTTATGCTTCTGTTTGTGCAAATTTGGTGCTTTTTGCTTTTGTGCCCACCTGAAATTTTGTGGCTTGCGCTGATAATTTCGAAAGGTGATGTCACCTGTTGCTTACTATCATGTAGAGGAAGACGGGCAAAAAAACTACAGAGTGTCTCAAAATAAACCGAACACTTTTTCGTGCTTGTAACTCAGGAACCACACGTTAGATTTTTATGCGGCTTCTTGTATTTTGTAGCCAAGGCTTCAACTTAGATGTGTACAAAATTTTAGCTACTTGATCCACATACTTCAGAAATTACGACGGTTCGAATCTCGAAGCTCAAAATCGACGTTTTTCTTTAGTATGGAAAAAAATTACGGTCTTATTTCTCAAGATACCTTGTTCTTGTTCCACGCGTTTGCTATGCTGCCACTGGGGATAATGCATGAGATACGCATTTCCTTGCATTTTGGGAAATCTTTTTCATTACGAGACTAATGTTATTTTGGACTATGCACAGGAGGTCCCTAAATCGGCACTACCAGTTCGAAAAACCCTTGTTTTTGATCGCCGGAGATAGTATGTGTTTGAGCAGCTTGCCCTGGGCCTATGAAGCTAAAATTTTGTACACATCTAAGTTGAAGCCTTGGCTACTAAACACAAAAAACCGCATGAAAATCTAACGTGTGGTTTTAGTGTTATATGCATGGAAAAGTGTTCGGTTTATTATGAGACACCCTGTATATATTCTGATAATGCGGATTAGGCCTATAGGTACTTGATAACACCATCAAGCGGCTTTAATCAATCTGCCTCTCGTAGGAAGAAAAACAATATCCAATTATAAGTCAAATTTCCGCTTCTCTCTATGGCTGTGATATTCTGTCCTCTGCTGCATTGATATTGATATCAGACCACGTGAATTCTGGTGCACACCCAGCCAGCATGTGCACAGTTGTTTGCTGCCGTTTGCACCTAATTCTATAATATCGCGATTGCCCGCTCGCGCAGTTATGTGACCAGCTTATTGTAG
>JASAMW010003394.1:0-105079 GCA_030247985.1 Epsilonema sp. ZAB3_2
ATAATAGTATCGTTGATCCAAAAAATTTAACCCCTACCCAAACATTTTCTTCAAGAAATTCTCGATGAGAATCGGCGATGCTTCAAACAAACGTTGGGCAGCTACGCAGTTTCAAGGGAAAGAAGACAGCCCAAACTGCCAGAGTTGGAACTCCCAACGTTTTCAGGTGACCCATTGGAATGGTTGCCATTTTGGGAAATCTTCACAGGGGCAATCGATTCAGATGAATCAATGAGTCTCGTCTTCAAGTTCATGTACCTGCTGCAGTGCCTACGAGGAGAAGCCAAAGAAGCTGTCAAAGGTTACGTTCCTACAGCGAAAGGCTACACCCAGGCAATGAGAGCTTTGAAAGAAGCATATGGCGATGAAGAAATCATCCTGATGATGAGCCTGGGCCCATAACCCAGAGGTCCGTGGATCGAAACCACGCTCTGCTACCATGTGACAGACAGAGCGGTAGCGCAGTGTGGAAGCGTGAATGAGAGACATAGAACCGACTTCTCAGTGAGACAGGAATGGGAACGAATGACAATAGATCACGATTACATAAGCGATAAATAATGCGGAGATACACAGGAAATTGCATATGTACGTAAATGATCTCGAGGTCTTCTCGCTATACGCGACACTCCCGAGACGCGAGATTCTTCTGCTGTAGTTGTCGTTGTCTTCTGAAGCGCCTTCATACTTGCCGGATTCATTTCGAATCTTCATTTTCCGACGATTGGCATGACGCCGAGGATTCAGCTTCTTTTCTGCATCCTTCAACCTCTGGGTGGTCTTCCCTCGGCCGATGACGATGCAGGTGACATTGGTGGCTTGTCGATGATGTATCTTCATCCCTTTCCTTTTCGGAAACTGCTTGGCGGCTTCCGCTTCTCTTTTCAGGCATCGATTCCCACTATTGCCACCCTTTAGCTGAACCCTTTTGAATAAAGGATTTGGACTGCGATGCTTTTGTGGCTTCTTGACCATGCCTGCAGCAATTGAGACGTTCGCACTCTGGGCTTGGCCCACACCTCCCCCTGCGAGCAATTTTGCTTCTGCATATGAAGCTGTCACCTTTTCCGATTGATCCATCTTCCGATGATTTGATTTGATGTTGGAATCTTTCTGCACACTGGATTTCTCAGCTTCAAGATGCATCTTCACGCGTTTGCTTCGCATGTTGCGACCAAATTCCTTGGGACACAAGCATCGATTGTGTGAAGTTTCCATGCAGTAGACACAGTGAGTTTTCATCGTGCAGTTCACTGTGCAGTGATCCAAGCTGAAGCATCGGTGACATTGTAGAGGTGATAACTGAGCCGATCGTCTCTTCACGGTTCTGTATCTGGTGCAGCTGTAGCTTCGATGAGCTCCACCACAGAAGACACACCGGATTTTCAGCTTAGCCTTTGGCTCGAAACTGACATGCATTGCCTCATGTCCCTCATGGGCAGGCGTTGCATTTTCTTTCTTCTCGTAGTGGGGCATTGGTGCATGAGTTGCCATGATTCGCTCGATCTTCAAGTATCGCTTGAAAAGCTCATCATACCATGAGACTGTCCAACAGCCCTTGTATCCTTTGCTCATCTTCCACTCTTCGAGCTGCCATTTCACCTTCAATGGCAATTTTCTGACGAGCATCCAGACTGCCCAACTCAACGATTCCTCACTGTGACCAAGTGAGTCGAAGTTGCACAACAATGCGTTTGCTTCAAAGTAGAAGTGCTCCAACGATTTGAGCTCGGACGTGGGCGTTGGCAAGTTCATCAACTTCTGCCGCAGCAGGATTGCAATGATTTCTTCATCGCCATATGCTTCTTTCAAAGCTCTCATTGCCTGGGCGTAGCCTTTCGCTGTAGGAACGTAACCTTTGACAGCTTCTTTGGCTTCTCCTCGTAGGCACTGCAGCAGGTACATGAACTTGAAGACGAGACTCATTGATTCATCTGAATCGATTGCCCCTGTGAAGATTTCCCAAAATGGCAACCATTCCAATGGGTCACCTGAAAACGTTGGGAGTTCCAACTCTGGCAGTTTGGGCTGTCTTCTTTCCCTTGAAACTGCGTAGCTGCCCAACGTTTGTTTGAAGCATCGCCGATTCTCATCGAGAATTTCTTGAAGACTCTCCTTTGTTTGAGGTCTTGTCGACGATGTAGATAGGCCATTGCTCCTTTCAGGTTTCTTCGACGAAGTTGATCCGCCAGTTCCATGCACCGATTCCGATAGCCCGTTGGCTATGTTGGAGCTTTTCTTGGCCCTTTTCCGATGATTCGCTCCGAGTTTGTCCCCAAGTTTCGCGCTTGCGCCCCTCGCGGCGCACGAAAGCATTGGCGCCTGCTCGCTGCAGGCCGTTTGAGTCCTTTGGGGATTCACCGAAGAGGGCATTGCCTCTAGGTGAGAGTCAGTTGGTCCATGAAGCGACGTGACGCTCTGCTACCATGTGACAGACAGAGCGGTAGCGCATGTGTGGAAGCGTGTGTAAGAGAGACATAAAACCGACTTCTCAGTGAGACAGGAATGGGAACGAATGAATACAATGCACATGCAAATACACCCAAGCACACTGGAAACAAATACTGGAAACATAATACACGTGAACATCTCATGCTCTGCATGACACATTTTCAAAAATATACAAATTTTGCAAAATTATATACTAGGGGTTTTTGAAATCTACACCAAATTTTACATAGGATAGGCTACTTTTAATGAAAAAGTTTTTGCGGCATTGTTCGTTTATGTTGAATAATCGAAAAAAGTGTACCTTTTCAGTATATTTTCAGTACTTAAAGGCAAGGGGTCCCCTACACCGACTTTCGAATTTAAAGTTCAAACCAATTTTATCATAAACTACATTTTTAACCGAGTCTTTTGCAAAAAACCGCTTTTCAAAATTCCTATCCGTTCACGAGTTGTCGGTGTGCAAAGTTCAGTCAAGTTCAGTACTGAAGACGGATTTGGGAACCACTACGGTAGTTAACTACGTAGGTAACTACCGTAGTGGTTCCCGAGGACCGCTTCAATACAGAAATTTATTGATTTTTATCTTCGAATAACTCATGAACGGATAGGAATTTTGAAAAGCGGTTTTTTGCAAAAGACTCGGTTAAAAATGTAGTTTATGATAAAATTGGTTTGAACTTTAAATTCGAAAGTCGGTGTAGGGGACCCCTTGCCTTTAAGGAAATCGGCGATTTCTCGACACAGAGGGCACGTAGACGCATGCGGTTTTTTTATTTTCAATACCGCTGAAACTTATCGAGAGATTTCTAACCGCTTTACGCTACGTTGGCTAGATCCTGAGTTATTTTTTGTGTGGTGTTAGTTACTGCAGATTCGTACTGTGCACGCGTGGGCGTGGGTTTGTCACGGCGGCGTTACATTACTTGCAATGCTTGGTATCCGGCAAAACCTCCATGTCGCAGACGTGACAAAAGCAGATCTTTTTCTTCAAATCTATACTGATGACCTTGAGCGCCTGGGGAGTCGGAATGAAAGGCTTTCTGGGTGAGTCGTATAACTACAGAACATCGATCAATAACTCGCTCTACGTTGGGATTTATGGCGTTCATCAAATACGTAGAGCACACACATTCTTATTTCGTACCCTTTCCCTGTCTTGCGGGTCTGCCGGATCCAAAAAGCTAAGGGTGAGGTGGAGAAAGAGGAAAAGAGAGGCGCAAAACATCAAGCCGATTGAATGAAGCCAGAAAAGCATGGAGTCCCTGAATGACGTGGTGAGTAAGCCGAAGCCGAGTAGCTGGTTGAGGACGATGGCCAGAAAAACGCTGAGTTGGAGGAAGGAGAAGGGATTGGAGCATCCGTTTCGTCGCGCTTTCGCTGGAGGAGTACGAGCGTACTTGACGTAGCAGCCGCCGGTGGCCAACAGCCAGTCATCTAACGCGTTCACCCGCTCCCGACCGCACATGACCAGAAAAAAGAAAACAATGAACATAAGCAGAAAAGTATACGTAGCCAGGCTAGGGGGCAGAAGTACAAACTGGAAATGACTGACCAACTCATCCATTTATCTAAGCGACTCCAAGGAACAAAAAACAAAATAATTTATTCAACAAGAACCCGAACAGAAGTATGTAATATGAATAATGCCGTGTCGTAATGTACAACGCAAAGCACCGCCGCCTTCACAGCTCTAAATAAACTTCGTCATTTGCCTTACACATATTCACAGCTCTAAACTTCGTCATTTGCCTTACAGATATTCACAGCATACACGACCTAGACTAACAAAAATGCAGGTGTCTCGTTTTGCAGTAACCAAAGAAAATATACCAGTGCCACATTATTATACAGTACAATACATGCAGTGCACACGATATACGAATACATACACAAACACTGCTAGAAAAATAAAGAAAACACTCAACACACGATTCCATTTGCGCCCTTCAGTCAGACATCCACGAGCTCTTCTTCCGCTTCGTAGCAGTCAGAGCCGTTGAGGGCTTTCAGCTGCTCCTTGGCCCAAGTTGAGCGTCCTCTGCCAGTACTACTGCCGCTATCTCCACCTCCTCCCCCTCCAAGCAGTCCACGAATGTAGCTGAAGGATCTGCCGAGGATCGATTCGTCGTGCAAGCGATGCTGCACGAGGTCTGCCGTGGCAGATGTCAGGTTGGCGAGGTAGTGGCGCGTCTGCTTGAGCAGCCAACCTCTCGGGGCTTCTCCGTCCAAGAGTGGGCATGGCAGAACGTCGATCACCGCCCATTCCCTCTTCTCCAGCATTGCAGCGAGACCTGACAGCGTAGTGCGAAGCGCGCCAGAGCGCAGGGTCCAGCTCTTCTCGCTATCTGCAATCAATCAATCCCCAAGAAAAGATCACTATTGCTCTTCTTTCACACCAATTTTGAAGAGTAAAACTGTCAAAGATCCCTCACCAAGAATTTCCAGAAATCCGTGCATGAGCGGCTGCAGGTACCCGACGTTTACTACGGAATGGAATAGTGCCAACCGTTGAGTATTCCCGTGATACTTGACGCAGCACTTCTCCAACCATTCCAGTAGAGCCATCAAGGAGATGTGAGCGCCATGCTGTAACCCCTAAGCGAAGCATGGCATAGCATACCAGCAGATACATGTGTAATATTGTGTTCATCTTTGTATGTATCTTGGGTATATATGCAATCCGACTTCAACCACCTAGCCATTCATAGCCATCATCAATCCATCGCCCTAATTGTCAAGCCAACCGTCAAGCTTTGGCCATTGCTCAGCCACCCCAGCCACCTCAGCTACCCCAGCCTATGCTTTCTACAGAACTACAGGCTGACTGTTCAAGGAAAACATCAAGCCATCACCCCAGCCACCCTAGCCACCCCAGCCCATACTTTCTACAGAATTACTGGCTGGTTCTTCGAGAAAAACATCAAGCCATCACCCCAGCCACCCCAGCTACCTTAGCCACCCCAGCCTACTACGCTTTCTACAGAACTACTGGCGGGCCATTGCAATCATCAAACAAAACATCACAAGCCTGCTCAGCCACCCCAGCCACCCTAACCACCCTAGCCACCCTAGCCACCCCAGCCCTTGCTGTCTACAGATCGTCTGGCTATAAAAGGGACAGGACTAGCAAGATCCGGCAGAGAGAGGGAGAGCAGAGAAGACAGAAGAGAGAGAGTTCCTTGGTATTTGTCTTTAGTGTGCAATCGGTTTGGCCTGAGCACAAGATTATCCAGTCATCGATGATACTTTCCATGGCATGATTTGTGTTTGAATGTCGTTCGTAACCTAGCCTTCCTGCTATATCCTTTTGTCCCTTGCCGGCGCCTTGATTTATCTTTGAAATTACTACAGTTCTCTATCTACTTGTTCACCGACCTCACTCAACAATGTTTTATGTATAAGCGCCGATTTGCTGTCTTGTATTGTACGTAGTACGACCCTGGCCTTTGTTGAATAAAACCTTTATGTATCTGCTTCGTACCGTCGACAGCCTACCTGAACATAAATGGAAGCTAAGTGTGGCATACAGTCATCGTGTCATGGCTATCAGTCTCCTGCAGTCTCCGATGTCAATGGTCGCTTGTAAGATGGGATTTTGTGTGTTGTGTTGACAGATTATAGCTATAAGGATTGCACCCCGATTGCCCTGAATGGACTCAACCCATTGTCACCCAACTTTCACTTTACTTTCCATACAAAACAAAAAACTTTTCATTACATTTTTGGCGTCCCCGCAATACCGCTTGAGCCCACCAACCTTTCGGTTCCATTTTTCTTCCTTTCCTACCTTACATACCCACCCCCTCCTTGAAATTCTTCCCTTTCCCAGCCAGATAGTATGCGCTCCACATTATGTCCCTTATAGAACGTACATACATAGTACAAATGTACCATATTGTACCTTATCTTGATTCTTGAACACTTTTATTTACATACATACATTGTATTGCTCTATTTTGACTTATTGCTTGGGATTTTGTATCCGGTTAAACTCTATAATAAATTGTGTGGAGGAAAAATAATTTTTCTTGTTATTTCAGCAGTACCTACTGCAGGCTACTATGGATTTTGGCCATCCGATAATCACAGTAGAGGTTTGGTGCCCAGTATATTGCAAAGCCTAGTTATCCCTTTGTCTGCGTACAATGTATGACCCACATATTTTAACATTTTGACCTGATCGGCAGTGGATCGGCTGCCACTGTTTAACCTGTTGTTTGGTGCAATCAATATCAAAGCAACATACACGCATGGTGCACAATATGTATAGGACTACATACAGTAAACAAGACAAGTAAATTTGTGGCCCTTTAGCGACACTTTTCAGTGCCCTATTGAAAAGAAACCTCTCAGAGTAAAAGGAAATGCATATGATAACCCTTTATAGTAACCTCTTGAAATGTGTATGGTAACCCCATACAATTACCCTTTACTAGTCATCCGCACAGACTACATTTAAGCTGGTGAATAATCCCACTCAGCATCCAGTTGCATCCTAAAACTCTCGTTTTTGTTGCATTCGATAATGTACCCTACCTTAATTATTGTCGCATTTAACCGGAATTGTAAGTAGCAGTCTGCTATCATGAAGCTCTCGTTTGTGTTGCATTCAATGATGTGTACTACAGTTATTACTGCATACACTGGAGGATTTTTAACGGGATTTTTGGCAGTTGCAGCCTTAGAAGTCCTAATAGTTGTGTGCAATATGCACCTCCCTATATAATCACACCTTTCACACCTACACCTTTAACACACATACACCTTTAGCACAGGTTCCCACCTCAAGAGACAACCCAAATAGGTCTTCCTTCACCTTTCACCTGACGGTTTTGTAATGAGTGAATTCAAAAATGGCTAAACAAGCAACAATCACTGACCTTGAAACACGCCTAGTGCAGGCAATGAACCGTTTGCATATACTAGAAACCCAAAATCAAAATCAGCCTTCCTCATCTGCATCAACAAATGCCGGAGATTCCATGTTTGCAGCAGGAAATGCTTTGCGTCCACCTCAGTACCATGGAGGATATAACCCTACTTTCGCTGAATGGTTACAGATTTTTGAAGAGTATGCACTTGCCCATAAGTGGAATAATTCAAGAAAAGCAGAAATTTTGCCCTTGTTCTTGGAAGGCTATCCCCGTTCTCAACTACGTTCCATTGTTTCACGCCAACCTGCACTAAAGAATGATTTTGATGGCCTTATACAGCAACTAAAAGAAGCACTTCAACCTGTTGAGTCAAATAGATTTTTTGGTGCCCTTTTGCATGGACCTTCTGCACGTAAACTAGAATCCAATGAGAATGTGCAAACATATGCAGCTGATATTCAGAAATATGTGCAACAAGCCTATCCTGTTATGCCTAGTTTTTCCAGTGATGCACAAGATAAGATTATGCTTGAAGTTTTCCTGGGTGGCCTAACTAAAAATTTGCGAAGTAAGGTAATGGACAAGGATCCGAAGACATTTTCACAAGCCCTAACTGAGGCAAATAAACAAGAAGCGCGCGATTATTTGTTAGAAGGAAACACGCCCCCTAATCTTCTCAAAAAGCCCATATATCAAACTTATGCAGTCAAGTCGGAATCTAAGTCTAATGTTGGAGTTGTTGATTCGTATCAGTGCTATCCTGGGCCAGAACAATGTTGTTCCGGGGCAGGGGATCCTGTTGATGTGTGTTTCTCCAGGGCAGAGGACCCTGATGTGTGTTTGTCCCCTGACGCCATGTGTTACTCCAGGGAAGAGGTCCCTGTGCGACCTAGTGATGTGTGTGTTTCCTCTGATGATGTGTGTTCCTTCAGGGAAGAGGTCTGTGTGCGACCTAGAGTTTCTTTTCGACAGGACAATGTAGGATTCCCTGAACCCAGAGGACAGAATTTTGGTCATAAAGATTTTCAGAGAAATTATTGTGGTTACTGTAAGCTTCCCGGCCATACGTATCAAGTTTGTCGACGACGTCGGAGAAATGAGCCTGTGAGACAACAAAATTTGCATCAAATAAATACGTGCGATTTTTGTGGAAGAAATGGTCATACGTACCAACAGTGTTTCGATCGTCATAGTTTGCCTCATGAGCAGGATAATTCAAATTCAAATGTAAGAAACCCTAGACAGACAGTGCAGGCAATTGATGTGGAAGATGTGCAGAACCTCAGGACTTCAGAATCACAACCTCAGAATCCTAGTACAAAAACCTCAGAACCTCAAGTGCCAGAACCTAGTGAAGACAGTTTTACTCTAGCAGTTAAAGAAGCAATTACTAATGAAATAGCACAATTAAGACAGGAGATGGAACAGGGCTTCCAGCAGCAAGTTTTTCAACTATAATGTACTCTTTTACACTTTTCTCTGAGAACCCATGCAACCACTAATCCTGGGTATAGCCTCTCTTACACAAGCCCAATCGCCTGAGAATTGCTAAAACCTCTGAATGTTGTATTTTTACCATTTGCCTAATCCTGATAACCCTTTAGGAGGGAAAATTTTGGGTTAAAGAAGAGTGCGTTTTTCTGAATCGTTTGAAGTCTTATGATTGGACCTTTACCCCTCAAGTACAGTGAGGGTTGAAATAAACTTCTCTTAAACATATTCCAGTAAAATCAATATAAAAATAATAAAACAAAACTTTTTCTGAACCCTCACTGTATTTCTTCATGAAAATAGATAAGGGAAAATAATCTGTGCAGTTTAAATGCAACTTATTTGTATTGTAATCATTCAAATTTTATTCTAACCAAATCTGCACAGGTTATTTCTTTATGTTAATTTTTTATTTTTTGAGTGAGTTTATTCCCCTCTCTTCCAGACATATTTTTTCCTTTCTTTCTCTCTTCCCTGTTTTATATATATTTTATATATTATTTTTTATTCTTTCAACTCCAAATTGAATATTTTATAATGACACTGTAATTTGTATACCCTGAAATGTCTATTGTAATTGTTTCATATTTGTTATCCTAGTATGTTATTCTGTATGCATGTTAAGTGAGCCTTTTGTAGTGATATGCTGTTGTGCATCTACATACTTATTGTACCATTTATTGTACCTACAATATGTATTTGTTGATTTCTTTAAAATAACCTTATTGTGAGCAACTTCCTTTTCTGCAAATTACCGTTGCTTTTTACAGTTAAAAAATAAACAAAACAAAAACAAAACAAAAAAATAAGAATAAGGAAGTTGTAATATTGTGTTCATCTTTGTATGTATCTTGGGTATATATGCAATCCGACTTCAACCACCTAGCCATTCATAGCCATCATCAATCCATCGCCCTAATTGTCAAGCCAACCGTCAAGCTTTGGCCATTGCTCAGCCACCCCAGCCACCTCAGCTACCCCAGCCTATGCTTTCTACAGAACTACAGGCTGACTGTTCAAGGAAAACATCAAGCCATCACCCCAGCCACCCTAGCCACCCCAGCCCATACTTTCTACAGAATTACTGGCTGGTTCTTCGAGAAAAACATCAAGCCATCACCCCAGCCACCCCAGCTACCTTAGCCACCCCAGCCTACTACGCTTTCTACAGAACTACTGGCGGGCCATTGCAATCATCAAACAAAACATCACAAGCCTGCTCAGCCACCCCAGCCACCCTAACCACCCTAGCCACCCTAGCCACCCCAGCCCTTGCTGTCTACAGATCGTCTGGCTATAAAAGGGACAGGACTAGCAAGATCCGGCAGAGAGAGGGAGAGCAGAGAAGACAGAAGAGAGAGAGTTCCTTGGTATTTGTCTTTAGTGTGCAATCGGTTTGGCCTGAGCACAAGATTATCCAGTCATCGATGATACTTTCCATGGCATGATTTGTGTTTGAATGTCGTTCGTAACCTAGCCTTCCTGCTATATCCTTTTGTCCCTTGCCGGCGCCTTGATTTATCTTTGAAATTACTACAGTTCTCTATCTACTTGTTCACCGACCTCACTCAACAATGTTTTATGTATAAGCGCCGATTTGCTGTCTTGTATTGTACGTAGTACGACCCTGGCCTTTGTTGAATAAAACCTTTATGTATCTGCTTCGTACCGTCGACAGCCTACCTGAACATAAATGGAAGCTAAGTGTGGCATACAGTCATCGTGTCATGGCTATCAGTCTCCTGCAGTCTCCGATGTCAATGGTCGCTTGTAAGATGGGATTTTGTGTGTTGTGTTGACAGATTATAGCTATAAGGATTGCACCCCGATTGCCCTGAATGGACTCAACCCATTGTCACCCAACTTTCACTTTACTTTCTATACAAAACAAAAAACTTTTCATTACACATGCACAGACACACTTCATGGCAAGGAATACCGTCTTTCGTCTTTAGCCCCGTGGGACTATACAAAAATGGAGAGGTCTTATGGGGCTATGCATAGGGTGGGGCTATGCATAGGGTGGGCTATGCATTAGGGGGTCTATGCACCGGTAAATACTGTGACGTGCCGCGTTCCGTATGGCGATAGCCGGGCCCCGAAAAGGGGGGAGAGAAATAGGACCGAACGGGAATCGAACCCGTTACCCTCGGACACAGCTGCGGACTTAGGCAACCCCACCAGGGACCGGTCCGGGGACTTTTGGCTAAACTCGCCTTACATACCTAGAACTGGTTTACGTACACTACTACTGGCCTCGGACGCTATTGCCAAACGTACGCAGTACGTAACAATACGGTAACTGAAAAAAGGGACAAGGAATTCACCAGGACATCCTGAACCCAGTTCTCCGTTTCCCATTCCTCTGCCACCGCCAGCAGATGCTGCACCATATCCTCGCAGCAGCGCAGATAGCCAAAAACATATCTCTGGCAGAGCTACAACAAGGCACTGGTAAACTTGTAATTCTCAACGCCAGCACACTACACAACAGTACATAAGTCAACTACGTACATAAAGCAATTACCAACTTCGTACAGTATGTATATATCAACTTCGTACAGCATAAAGGAAATCACAACTCACCTCTGCCGGCATCGATAAACCGCCCTCCGCCAGGGCGTTCGTTCGTTCATTGGCCAAGAAGACGTAACGCCCAATAAGCTCGGCCAGGCGGAAGATAGAGGCCAGAAGCGCGTCGGCGGAGCGAACACACAGCATCTGTACACGGCCCCACGCAGAGCCCACCCAGTCCGCCAATAAGCCAGCAGCCTTGTCGCTCTCATCCCATATCTAAAATTGGTACAGAGAAATCACCGATCACTTTACCAAAGGATACAGGTGTTCATGCACGTAACCTCTGTAGGGTACGGTGGGGAAAACCCGGACAGACAAGGGGTAAACCCAAGCTTTTCTGAACTTGCCGCTTCAGCAAATAAATGATGAACATGGTAGCTCATTTGAAAGAAGAGAGTTCAAGGAATCGACTGGTAGAATACTTGTCCTTGTCTCAAGCGGTCGTATGGTTGCTGATATATTTGGTGTCCGGGTTTACCCCGTGTCCAGATTTACCTCACAGTACCCTATCCCAGTCTGATATTACCCCACAGTACCATATACACATCTGTTCAAACGCCAATTTCTTACATCGACAATCGCCTGCCGCACGTCCATCTCTCGCTTCTTCTCGTCGTCTGCCCTCAGCAATCCCATAGCCGCGACTCGAAACGTGCCGACTGAGTGCTGCAGTCGAAATAGGGTGCCCATGAAGGCCGGCTTCTTCCTCTCCTCCATCTGCTCCACATCCACCTGGCGCAAATCCCTGGCCAACTCCAGCAAGAGTCGCAGACAGGCCAGGGCGCCATCTACCGGCGATTGGCCCCGGATGCGCGCAAAGAGGCTCCCATCCTCCTTCAACATCGACCCCACAGGAGCCAGCACATCCGCCAAACTGGCACCACCCGCGCTTTCGTCGCAGTCTAACTTCTCAGAATTCTCTGAAAGGATTGCAACCGTATACAGAACGTACGTGGACAAAACGACATGACGTAACCACAAGTCAACTGTCCCTTGGAAGCATACCCAGCAGTTCTGTGAGGGTACTGCGTCGTTCCTTGACGAGCGTTGGAGATGCGAAGAGCAGTGAGCGACGCACGTCTCTGACCGTGCTCTTTCGCTGGTGCGCAGTTTGACGTAGTGCGTTCGCCCTGCAATCCAAACGCGTGTACATACGAAGAAATAAATAGTAGGGTACTGTGGGGTAAACCCGGACACGGGGGTAAAGCCGGACACCTAGTATATCTCAGCAACCATACGACCGATTGAGACAAGTATATTCAACCAATCGATTCCTTGAACTCGCCTCTTTCAAATGAGCTACTATGTTCATCAATTGCTGAAGCTGCAAGTTCAGAAAAGTTTAGGTGTCCGGGTTCACCGCGTGTCCCGGGTTTACCTCATAGTACCCTACATAGAGCTTCCGTATTAGTGACGTCTGTTTTGCCCAGGTTTACATTGCGGAAGAGACCAGATCGGAGGCGGCGGATGAAGCGCGTTCCCAGTTGTCGCTGCGATTGAACAGGACGGACTCGAGCGCCGCGTGGTCGCCCTCCGACTGCACCTCCCCACTGGCGTAGAGCTGGTTGAGGACGGAGGCGCGGTCGAGGAACTCCTCTGCCGTCAGCTTCGTCACCAGACCCTGCTTCTCGTTCCGCAGCTTCACCCCCACCACTTCCCCGCTCCTCTCGTCTTCGTACAGCTCAAATTTCTGCCAAACACAAAACGCCACAACATACCGTATTTACCGGTGCATAGCCCCAGGCTATGCATTGGGGGGGGGGGGGGGGGAGTCTATGCATGGGACATTTTTATGCTATGCGTAGGGGCTATGCATTGGGGGCTATGCACTGGTGGTATATACGGTACCATAGTGTCCTTGTAACCGCAATTCTATATGTCCAAGCTTCATACACAGTAATATGACAGCGTAGTTCAATTCAAACTCGCTGGCGTTACCATGAAGTTGATGTGCAGACGATGCAGTATGCCGTTAGCCTGTTGAGCTTTGATGCTGAGGTTGGCGAGAGTGCGCGACGCTTCGTCCAGCCCCAGCGTGCTGCAGCCGCCCTCCACCTGTTGCCTGAGATCCTCCTGGCGTTTCTGCATTTCCTCGATCAGAATGGATCGGAACGTCTCCGCTATCTCACCAGCCTCCTGCTCCGACCGCAACGCTGCGTGTCGCTCGTTCAGGTGACGCAATTGCTCCTGCAAATACCGTCCTATCTTTACACAGAGATCTCACTCCATACTATACCCAAAGACATACAGCATGCTGTACCTACATTAGTCCGCCCAGCGAGTTTAGTTGGAGAGCGAAAAAAGAATCTCGTTCACACACGGATTTTTCTCCCCGTATTCCTATTCTGTGGAAGATGTAAATTGCGCAGCACGGGCAAAGACCTGAGATAACTTGGCTGAAGGGATACATGATGACATCACAAGCTAAGCTAACCTCGTCCTTTTTGGCCTTTTCCTCCTGCTCCTTTAGTTGTCGGCGAACTTCTGCGAGCTCCTGTTCCATCCGCGCTTTCTCCTTTCGCTCAGCCGTCATTCTCTCTTCCAGATCCTTTTCCAGCTGTTGACGAGCCTCCAGTTCCTCCATCTCTCGCTGCTTCAACATCCTGGAAAGAGAAAGAAGACACGCGCTGTTCTGTAGTGCCAACAGCCACTAGCACCAGTTGCTACTACACAGATGCATCTTGTATTCCAATATTGTACGGAATCAAGTGTGATGTGCAAGTGGAGAGGTACATACTCTGGCCAGTGTTTGTCGTAGAGTTCCAGGCGCATCGTTGCGAAGGAGTGTTTGGCCACTTCCGCCTTGACGCCACTAGTGGAACAGCTTCCTCCTCCTTCAGCCACGGGCAGCCAACACAGAAAGAAGCGTTCGCCCGCCAAACACAAATGGTCCAGCTGAAAACACAGTCGGCGTGTTCACTCATGTACAGTATTTACACACTTATATCCTTCCATCGTGGAGGCTCACATGATGCAAGTGGTGCTCTCCGTGCACTGTGGCTCCATTCACGTAAACGTCCGCCGTCTCGCGTTCCGGCTTCACCACCCATCCAGCCTCCTTCAAGCGAATACTGCAGTGCACAGGCGAAGCCAAGCCAGCTAAAAAAAATAAGCGACACTCAAATCGTCAACCAACCAACACTACTAACCGATACCGGACAGGTCATCATTGGTGCGCTCCGAGTTTGCTCCGAGCGAGTTCGCTCCGAGTTTGGAATGACTTCGTTTGAACCGAAACGAACGTCAATTACTCGCACGTCATCGAATTACAAACTCGGTTGTTCACACACACGTTTGGAAAAACGGAGCGTGTTCGGTGCGAACTCGAAGATTTTTACGTGTTGAAGCATAGTCAGGGCTCCGAATTCTGAGCGAATTCAGAGTTCACATCTGAAGCGTACCATTTACTCTTATCGAGCTAGTCGGTCTTGCGTGTTGAGGCATGGGAGCCGAAACCGACAATGCTGAGACTCATTGCCTCGATCCTATGCTTCAGCTCGCGAGACCGACGAGCTCGGTTACAAACAAGTAAATTGGCTTGTGGAACTGCATAGTTCTACGTACAGACCATTTCCATACTCATACGCTCGGTACAAACAAGTAACTGTGCATAGTTCTTCTACGTACATACAGATCAATTGCATACTTCTATCGATGTCGCAATCCTTTCCAGAGCCTATGCTGGTGCCACTGCGGCTGAGAATGTGTACGGAGGAGAGGGCCATGGGGTCGGGGAACACCTCCACCAGACAGTCGCCATCCGCCCGCACATCCGTCCTGGGCAAGGCCGACTCCAGCTCCCGACGAGCCTCCACTTCACGCTCTCTCGCCGTCGCCAACTTCTGCTCCAGTTTCCTAGAAAATATGTATAAATACCGTACCGGTAACGAGTTATTAGCCGGGTAAACTCAGCCGATCTGGGCTAATTTCTTCATACGTAAGTACTAAGTACAGTACCAGAAGAAAGCGTGCAACAGATAAACTGGAGTTTAGTTCATAGGTTACCTTGTCGTCTCGTCCATAAAGCGTTCTTTCTCCTCCAAGGCTTTTCGCAGCTGCAGTTCCTCCGCCACGTGTCGCTCGAATCGCGTTTGATATTCCAACAGCTTCTGCTGGAGCTCCTCTGTATCCTCGCCATTCTCCTTTTCTTCCAACAACTGCTTGTTCAGTTCTTCCAGCTCGATCAAACCTGTACAGAACACACACAACAACTGTACCTAGAGACACCGCCGTACATGCAATTAAAATGCAACTCTCCACAGTGGCCCGTGCTGCGCAAGTTATATGTACTCCTGCAGATAGGAATAATACATGAAACGCGGAGAAAGCTCCGCGAACGAGTTTCTATTTTCGCAGTACGGGCAGAGACATCTTTTTCTGGGTGGTTCATGTATCTTTTACTACTCCTAGCTCCCTTACGTCGAATGATAGCCGAGACGTTGTCCTCGTTGACCTTGGCCCGCGTGATGATGGCCGATGCCTCGCTGCCGAAGCGGAGAGAGCTGAGCGTCTCTTCTCTCTGGGCCAGCAGCGGGCTGACAGTGATGAGCAGAGCCGTGCGCGAGTTGCCGCACAAGCTCTCTCGCAGCAGGAAGGTGAGTGTGGAGCCGCGACACAGCAGCTCGCCCGCGCTGGCGCTGGACGGAGTGGCGCTGGCCGCCGATTTGCGTCGACTCCTGCTCGACAGCGCCGTGATCACCTGCTTCAGCGTCAGCAGAGACTTGTTTATCGCGATAGTCTCCTGCAGAGAACAAAGCAGCATCATACACGTATTATACGGCTGACGTGAGTAGGCAGTTACGTACATAGTGAAGGAAAATCGATGATTTTGACCGCTGCCCGCTGCTACTAAAAGTTCTGCGAACGGTCTTCCAAGAAAAGACCAAGAACTACTAAACAAGCGAATATCACTACTGACTACCTACCTACCTTACGCTACATTGCCATAGTCGGTCCACGGGGAGAATGCGGATTCACACATTTTCATGCGATTTTGATTTCATTTACGCGACTATGCCTTCCACTGTTTCGAAATTCACCGCCTCCTCTCGTGAATTCGCCTCCTCTCAGTGAATTGAGACAATACGAGCGTATATAAGCGCTGTGCTGCCAACATACATACTTGCGAATCTGAGTGAGTTTCAGCTGGAAGATGGCATGAGAGCGACTGCTCTGATCGTTCATGCCAGTGGTGGCTGTGGCGCGTCGATGCTGGCCCATCTGAAAGCGTACACAAAAGCATCAGATGAAACATCACTGCACATAGACTGTTGTGTTGTCTTTTTCTAATGCTCGACGTGCATAGTGCATACCTCCATCCATTTCTGCAATTCTGCAGCATCGTGCACTTGGCGAAAGGTGAGTCCTTCGACGAAAGGGCCGAGTGTACGGTGCTCTCGCTTGGCCAGTTCCGGACCGCGCTTCTTCGCCAAATCCAGCAAATCGAAAATCTAGGATAGATCCAATCATTTCTGCGTATCAACCGCTCATACATACGTGCAACGCTCTTCGTCTGAGTATGGAAAAGCAAAAATGGTGTGGTGTGGTGTGTGTACCTTCTCGTTGTAGATCTCAAAGTAAGCCACTTCCAGCTGTGATTCCACGCCTTCCAAAGACTCCTGCTCCAAGCGATAGAATAGCTCGTTGGCGAACGTCGGAATGACGCCGGGCTCGTCGGGAGTGCCAGTCATGCTAAAAAAAAGCAATACACTTCATAGCTACCTGCCAACCAATAAGACATCCTGTACTACTGTTACACGCTACAGAACATACATACCTGTAGGTCTTTCCCGAGCCAGTCTGTCCGTATGCCAAAATGGAGCAGTTGAAACCATCCAGATAGGCACAGAGCAGGGGATCCGCTAACTCCATGAAGACGCGGCGTTGACATTTGGCACCATCTTCGCTCAGCCCAGTACTGTCATCAAATACTTTCGTGAAGTTGAACTAGAACAAAACAAAGCCAATGCAACTCGTTTGTATCAATATTTCAGTATTGTTTCTATTTGGCAGCAAAGTCTATTGGTACAAATAAACGTTCCTTAGTGTAGAGCTTGACAACAATAGCTTCACCTCTGGCGTCAGTACAAGTAGCGAAGAGCACGTACCGAAAGTTCTCTCTCCCTCTCAGTAATTTCCCACCTGCTGCACGGAAACCGCTCTGTCTCCTACCGCAGAAAACACAGCTGCTTTGCCCTTCATTTCATCCTGCTCCTTCTGCAGCAGTGGCCGAATACGCAAGGCCACTCGAATGGGGCTAGCTGTCTCCGATTCCAAGTTCGGCAGCCTCAGTGGCGTCTGTTCCTCTGTGCTCGGGCTTCCGCGGTAAAAAGCGCGCTGGCGTCTGCCTACGACTCCCTGCTTCTCACCTGTGCAATAAGAATACAACAGAATGTCTCCTCGCCATGCACATACAATATAAAGGCACGTTCATATTGGCGACGCGCGCGCTGGACGCACCCCAAATGTACGTATGAATGTATACGCGGCCTGTCCATGGCATGGCGTACGGCAAGGGCATGGCCACCCAATGTGAACGAACTTTTATCGCTGTACACATATAGTCACCGGGCGATTAAGACCGTGCTTGTACAATTGTAGCGCTCCGTCAGTAAACTTCGTAAATCTGGCATTTCTATACAAGAATAGCAACCGGCTTTTTCGACCCTCTTTGAAACACTATTGCTATTCTTGTTTCAATCAGATTACTACGGAGCGCCAAAATTGTCAAGCACGGTCTTGATCGTCCGGTGACTATCTATGCTCAGGAGGAATATTGAGCGCTGACTTCACATCACAGCTTACTCGCGCTCCAGACACGCTGTTTGGTATGAATCCAGCGCTCAACGCTTCCTGTGAACAAGCCATCAGTTTGAACTCACCTGATCCCTGCTTCGTACAGCTCTGGCTCTCTTCCCGTCGCCCCTGCGTCTGGGCTTGAGGAGTGGAGAGTCCGCGGTCTCTTGCCGTCGGTCTGAGCTACCGCCGGACTCTGTATGAAGTAGCCGCCTGGACATCTGCTTGGGATGAAGAGCGACGTCTGGGTAGTTTACTGCTGCTTCCTCCTCCGCCTACTGCCCCAGTGACGGTCGCTATTGGGGTGAGACAACTGTAAGAGGGCGCGGGGATCCCTGAAGGCGCAGTATGGCGCGGTGTCGATGAGCTTCCTCCTTGACCGCGCAGGGCAGAATTGGGAGTTGTTGGAGACGGGCATGATGGTTGGTAAGAAGCTCAGTTGAGCAATATCCACTTCTCTCCTGCTGGCAACCGCTTCTTTCAGCGTCTGATGAGCGAAAAGATTGATTGTCTGTAGGCGCTTGAACACGCTACCTTGTCTGGATCCCTTCGCAGACGCAGCTATTTCTTGTTTTTATGCAGATTTCTAACTTCGTCAACGTGTTCAGCCTGCCTTCCTCCATGATGTTCGTTTCCGGTTCGTTGGTTGTTTTTATGCAGATTTTCCTCCATCCGCTGCTTCAGTTTCGTTGATTTATGCAGATTTTTGAACAAGCGCTCTGAAAAAGCAAACACTCCGGCGTCCGGCCTAAACAAATTCAGCGACAAAGTAAGCCGGTCAAAATGGCGATGATCAATCACAATCACATGTAGTCGCACCAAGTCCTTGCTCGCACTACAATATCCATGAAAATGGTATTGATTGATGAATTTTTGAGTTTGAAACGGGGGACACTCGACCATGAATCGGCCCGTGTTCGGCTACCTGTCGACCACTCAATTTAGCAAGGTCAAAGGAGCTTTAGGTGGCCGAGTTTACCCACAGTACCATAATATCAATCTGTATCACCGATTCAATCGTATGGATATCCTTGGTCAAATGTGGATGTAAAGCCCATCGTCACATCAACATCCCAAGCAATGCTTCAGCAACATGTTTATTCTATTCAAGCTTCAGCTGAACAATCAAATCAACATGAGTAACAGTGAAATCCCAAGCAACCTAAATTACTGTATGAATAAATGAAATACAAACTGTTGCCTTCTGGCACATTCACAGCACCTTCTTCCTTCAGCTTTCACACTTATCAACAGTCCAGCCAAACTGGCCGATCCTTCTGCACATTTCCATCGTATTCATTGCCTCCTGCAGGCTAACGCTTTCCTGGGTGGGTGCTTCAATTTTCCATTGAGGTTCTGCACATGTTGCTGCTTTTGACCACTATTCCACTCGTAGGCATAGGAGATCCCAGACACTGTAGAATTCTGACTGGCGATCATCTTCGCCGATTGAGGGCAAATCGGGAGTGAGGGATGAGCAAGTGGCCGTTTCCCAGTAATAAACACCGGAGATGGCTGTACCATACGCGACTGGTGAGTAGGCGTTCCGTTACGGTCACATCATTCACTTGCACATTGAAGGTGGCATGTGCTGACTCCCTTCTTCCTGCTACAAACACGGCATGGATAACTGCGAATGTATGTTGTACATAGGTACTGCTCATAGTCCGACATCTATGCATTGCTCTTCGTTCAGTTACGTATTGCTGGGAGTTGACTTCTACGTGAATACATACTGTACATAGCGCCACCGTCCCTTGATAGAGCTTGGATAGAAAGAATCAGCGCGTAAACACAAAAGACCTGACCCAGCAAAGTACTGTACCTGCGGTTGATACAGTTTGCAACCAAAGCTCGAGTGGCTTGCCCAGTGTGCTACTTGATGTTGTGCTGGGTCCATCTGGAACTGCGCCGCCGCCGCCGTCTGCTGACACATCATTTGCTGCGGGGTCGCCCAAGCTGGAGGATGCGAAGTGGTGTTCGCTTGATGCTGGGCCATATGATAGCCTCGCCCCTGGGAAAGAAATGTAGACGTTGGACCCACCGACAGAAGCTGCTGGCTGCTGGGCTAACGCCAGAGAAGTGGGCGGCGGCACAACCTGATCATGGCGCTGCTGTTCCTCCGGATAGGTCATCGCGTGCCCCTGGGCCTGATGTTGTTGTTGACCCATCCGACCTGGCTGGCTCGCCTGCTGGTATGGCGCCCCTTGCGCCTGGGCTGGAGGCTGATGATGGATCAGCTGCGCGTGCTGCTGCTGCTGCTGGAGATTCTGCTGTTGCGGCAGCATCTGCTGCTGTTGCTGGCTCCCAGGGTGGCCCACCGGTTGCGGCGACCCCTGGGCATGCTGCATGTGATGAAGGGGCAGATGCTGCTGCTGGAGATTCTGCTGTTGCGGCAGCATCTGCTGCTGTTGCTGGCTCCCAGGGTGGCCCACCGGTTGCGGCGACCCCTGGGCATGCTGCATGTGATGAAGGGGCAGATGCTGCTGCTGGAGATTCTGGCTGTCTGCGGCAGCATCTGCTGCTGTTGCTGGCTCCCAGGGTGGCCCACCGGTTGCGGCGACCCCTGGGCATGCTGCATGTGATGAATGGGGCAGATGCTGCTGCTGGAGATTCTGCTGTTGCGGCAGCAGCAGCTGCTGTTGCTGGCTTCAGGGTGGCCCACCGTTGCGGCGACCCCTGGGCATGCTGCATGCGATGAAGGGGCAGATGCTGCTGCTGGAGAATCTGCTGTTGCGGCAGCAGCAGCTGCTGTTGCTGGCTCCCAGGATGGCCCACCGGTTGGCGGCGACCCCTGGGCATGCTGCATGCGATGAAGGGGCAGATGCTGCTGCTGGAGATTCTGCTGTTGCGGGCAGCATCTGCTGCTGCTGGCTCCCGGGATGGCCCGCCGGGTGCGGGAAAGCCGGGACAGCCGCTGCAGACTGCTGCGGGTGCTGCTGCTGGAGATTCTGTTGTTGCGGCAGCAGCAGCTGCTGTTGCTGGCTCCCGGGATGGCCCGCCGGGTGCGGGGGACCCCTGGGCATGCTGCATGCGATGAAGGGGCAGATGCTGCTGCTGGAGATTCTGCTGTTGCGGCAGCAGCTGCTGCTGTTGCTGGCTCCCGCGATGGCCCGCCGGGTGCCGGGGAAGCCGGGACAGCCGCTGCAGACTGCTGCGGGTGCTGCTGCTGGAGATTCTGTTGTTGCGGCAGCAGCTGCTGCTGTTGCTGGCTCCCGGGATGGCCCGCCGGGTGCGGGGAAGCCGGGACAGCCGCTGCAGACTGCTGCGGGTGCTGCTGCTGGAGATTCTGTTGTTGCGGCAGCAGCTGCTGCTTGCTGGCTCCCGGGATGGCCCGCCGGGTGCGGCGACCCCGGGGCATGCTGCAGCTGCTGTTGCTGGCTTTCTGGATAGCCCGGCGGGTGTGGCAACGCTTTGAAAGCTCCTGCAGCATCGGGAAAACCCAAAGATACCCCTCCAGACGCCACCAAAGCCCTTCACGGCCTAAAAATAGCATGAATAGCCACTAGCTACTACATTTTGCCATAGGGTACCCCTGGGGTAAACCGGCGAGGGGAAAACCGGCCACCTATGTTTCCGAGCAACGCTCAATTGCTAGCAACCTACAGACCACGTCCAGACAAGAGGAATAATTAATCGATTTCTTGCCATCTCCTTTCTTCAAACGAGCTATTATTTGGTTCATCGTTTGCTGCAGCAGCAAGCGTGGGTGGCCCGGTTTACCCCACGGCCGGGTTCTAACCCACAGTACCCTGCGTCACACAAAAATAGGGGGAAGGGCGGGAAGGGGGATTGGGGCAAATGTGACGACCCGGCACCTTCTCTGCTAAACACCCATCAGCCCAACCCAGCTTGCCTAAAAATAGGCCTTAAAACTTCAGAGACTGGGAATTTGAAAATTCTTCCAGCCCATCTCCAAAGTGACTCACTAAAATTTCCGAGGTTACTCCAAAGTTTTGAGCAACTTTCAAAAATTATCGGTCAAAACCCAAAGGGACATGATTCTTCACATCAAGGAACACGGGTCCATAGAGTCACATAAAACACTCATATGAAACATCAGATTTCTCAGTTTGCATCTGCCTGTAGTGATGCAATGAATTTTCACTTCAGCCAGTTTTTAGCAACAATTTATCGCGACGGCTCATCTCTAAGCTTGTCTGCCACCCAAAAGGAGGCAGAAGCCGTTCGATTTTTGATCTGACCTGACCGATCAGTGATCACCAATATCTATGCAATAATCAGCGGGATTGTACCCAAAGTCCGGCCAATAGCAGTTGGCACCTGGACTCAAGGCGAGTTGCGTTAGTTTGCATGTACTTCTGCTAAATAGGAGTACACGAAGCGTGGACAGAAATCCGCATTTGTAAATCTATTTTACGCAATGCGCCTTGAGTTCAGGTGCCAACTGCTATTGGCCAGACTATAGGACAAAACTGTTTTGCAAGGGGCAATACACTGGGGATAACCAATGGGTATATAGAGGGTACTGTGGCCATGGGAAAATCCGGCCACCTAAGGTTCCGAGCAGCTCCTCTTTCAAACGAGCTATTAGGGTACTGTGTGGGGTAAACCCGGACACGGGGGTAAACTCGGACACCTAGTACCATTTCTTAGGCAAACATAGGACCGATTGAGACAAGGATTCCACCAATCGATTCCTTGAACTCTCCTCTTTCAAATGAATCTGAATTACCATGTTAGGTGTCCGGGTTTACCCACTGGGGATATACAGTGGGGGACAGTAGGGTACTGTGGGTAAGCCAGGCCATGGAAAATCCGGCCAACTGCGTTTCACGGCTGCATCTCAGCAACTAATGGACCAATTGAGACAAATAGGATACCAATCGAATCCTTGAAATCTCCTCTTTCAAATGAGCTATTTGATTCGTCATTTGCTGAAACAGCAACTTCAGAGGAGCATAGGTGGCCGGGGTTTACCCCGTGGCCAGGATTACCCCCGCAGTACCCTACACCCAAAAATACGGTACCATGGCGAACTTTCAGTAGCCACCAGAGTGTACTACAGGGTGTCCATTTGGATATGAAGTGTCATTCGGGGTTGGTGGTCAAGGTCAAAACTTTTGATATCAGTATCGTTTGTTCAGGTTGGAGTTTTGGGACGAAATTATTAACACAAGGTTAGGCATATTCTTGGGTGTCCACAAGAAAAATTTCTGCGGTTCAACTCTTGTGGTTACAAACCCAAACGACGCTTCATATCCCAATGGAACACCCTGTATAATGACTTATACTTCGCTATTTCCTGAGCTAGAGTCGTGCGAAATAACGACTGCCAGCGGTGCTTTCGCCTGACCCGTCCCCTTCGTCTTCTGCACAGGCGCTTTCACTTCGCTTGGCGTCAACGCATCCTCGTTTCCTGAGCTCGGATGATCGTTGCGTCCTCCAGAATACACCAACACTGAAACAATAATTATTCACAAGCCACTCCCATGCTACTGCCACTACCAAAAGGCACTAAAAGGAATCATTTACAAACAAAATGTCAGGTGATTTTCAGCCAAATCACTGGGGTACCCCCCTCCCCTGATTAGTATCAGAATAGTGTCAAAATTCCTCTCATAGGCCAAGTTTTGTTCTGTATATCGCACCATAAGCCACAGAAATGGCCAAAAATGACCAAATTTCTTCTCGTGGCCATGCCATTCCACCTCACGGTTGGACAAAAACTGAAAATAGCACAGCCACGAGTTCTATGGCTTATGGTGCGATATACAGAACAAAACTTGGTACATAGGGTAAAGAAGGTGCGCTGATGCCCAAAAATTGACTCAAAATCAAAATCGCAGATGGGGTTTTTAAAAAAACTGATTTTGAAATCTAGAAATTCAAATAACTCAATATAGGCTACAGAACTTTTTCAGTAGGACCAGAAAGAAGAGCAGATCAAGAGCTTTTGAATGGTATGTCGCAAGCACCATTCCCTGCATTGGGAGCTGAGAAAACTGAGCTCGAAGATCACCTGTTTATGGTCCGAATGGCTCTGAACTTCAGTTTTCATTACTATTCTTGCCTGTTTTCTCAGTCTTTGGAATAAAAATTGCTTGCTGAGGTTGATCATAAACTTTCTACCAAGAAGCAGAGAGGGATCTGGCGGGAAAATTCCAAGCGCAAGTTCCCCTTTAACCTGCACTAAAAAGTCTATCTTGTGCGCCACATAGCAAAAAAAGCCCTGTACAGTAGCTTTGGCAAAATTTTCCTTCTCGACTTTGGCATACTTAGTGGGCTTTAGCCTTGGTAGTATCTTAGACAACATTTATGCTTGCCAAGAGGGCTGATGTCAAGAAGACAAGGATCGTATTTGAAATTATCTTCTGGTGAAACAATGCAAGTGTTCAACAAAACTTCTGTTACACTTGTCAAAATAGTAAAATACCATATAAAAATAGGGGTTGTGAAGACTTATGGGAATGGGAGCTCTATAAGTGACTGAAACCATGGGATTTTTGGGGCTAAAATTCGATGGCTTTGAGTAGGCATATAAGCATAGAGATTATATAAGTGAGTTGCCCCAAGATTGTTCTTTTCGATCATGTGCATGCGATCGTAGAAGCTGTTCCTTCCTATAGCAATAATGGGTCGAAAAGGGCGCGAGACCATGTGCCCTTTTTCCCTTTAGCCAATGCGTGGGATAGGCAACCGCTATTCCAGTTGGCCAACCAAAGTAGCAATAGATCGCAGTTGTTTGCTATCAACCTGTAGTACTAAGCCTACATAAGGAAAGAGACTATGCCAGCTAGTACTGGCTTCGTGTTCCATGCTACAGCCGCTTTGGCCCGAATCGGGGGGGGGGGGGGGGGGGCTATAAATGCACGAAGAGAGATGTCTTTCTTTTCCTTTTCTTTCTTTCTTTTTTTCACAAAGGCCCCCGACCAGGCTGCCCCTATCTCTACTTTACGTCGATCTACGGGCCCCCGATTGGGACCAAAATGCCGTAGCATGAAACACGAAGCCAATACGAGCTGGCATAGTCAAGCTTCCCACTCCCATAAGCCTTGCAACTCCTACTAAAGTAAGATCAGATTGTGTTCTTGGGCACCTGCAGTGTAGCGGATAAAAGGTAATGAACAAAGATTCACTTTCCACAAGTACATGCAATGGCTTTGACAAGGAAATACAAGCAGACTTCAAAAATCGATCCTCATCTTCCATAAAACACAAAAATCATGCAACAACTCCTCCTCCCTCCCATCTCGGACTCTGTATACAGCTCCTCACCGCTTTCAACTTCATTCTTCTTTCCGCTTTCCACCACAGAATCATCATCCAGTTCGAGATCACCTACACTCCTCCGCTGCTTGCCCTCGAAATTCCCGCAGCACATTCCCTGTAGGCAGAAGCAACACACAATTAGCTATCCATTTACAATTTGTTTTGCGCAAAAAAATTCTGGGTCATCAAAATCAACTTCAGACTACACAGCTTTCCAATATTCCGCTTTTGCTGGGTCACTGATTAAAATTACACTGAAAATCAGTGTAAAAATGGGGTCACCCAGAAATCTTTAGCACAAGCAGCTGAATAGGCAGGGTATAAAAAAAGGCACGACTGAATACCCTCTCAGCCTCATGGAAATTTGATTTTCCAAACATTTGATATTATGAAACCAAAACAGTGGGCAACCTAATTGAATGTTCTATAATTGAAAACAGATTTATTTTACAGGCGCAGTGTCTGATGCATGTGTGTCTGTGATGTGTTCCACTTATTTGTGCAAGCTAATTTGACGATGCTCATTAGCTTTTACCAACAGAAAAAGCCTTCGTTCGAACTGTATCAGCCACCGAATATATAAAACACCACAGCAGTACTACTAAACCATAGTTCGAATGATTTGATTTTCAAAACAATTCTAACAAAAATGTATTCAAAAAAGAACACACAACTGCTAAAAAGCATCGCCAACATAATTTATTTAACATCCGAAGAGTATGTGTAATAGCTTTTTCCAGTCTAAAACAAAGACCAAAGCTCACAAAAGCTGATTCAATCTACAAATTTGAAATTAAAAGTATTTCCTATAACGCAAAATAGCAATTTATTATCTCAACTAATGAAGTTTACGACTGCATACGTATGCAATAACATTCCTGAGCCAATAGTACATAAACTACTGTAAATGATATTTTCAGATGATTTTTAAAAAAAAAAAAAAAAAAATCATCGACTATTCTAATCGAGTCAAAATGTGGCAGGGTTGGACCGTGTTTTTTGCATGAAGTGTTTCATTCTTATTAGCTTATATTATTCTTGGTCTGAGTATGTTGAAAAAGCCTTCTGTTTGAAAAAAATCATCTGAAAATATCCCCATTTACAGTAGTTTATGTACACTATTGGCCTCAGATGCTATTGCCATACGTATGCAGTACGTAACAACTTCATTAGTTGACCGAAGAATAAATCTACAATTGTATCTTTGCCTTCACTATGGGGAAATCTTTCCACATGTGCCCTTTAATTTCACAATTTGTAGATTGAATAGCTTTTGTGAGCTTTTTGGTCTTTGTTTTAACTGGAGAAGCTCTAGACATGCTGCTTACGGATGGTGGAGATGGTATGTTGAGTGTATTTGGCAATGCTTTTCAACAGTTGTGTGTAATCTTTTTTGAATACGTTTTTGTTAGAATTGTTTGAAAATAGAATGCATTCGAATATTTTATGGTTTACAGTAGTAACCTGCCTTGTGTATATGCATGTGTCAGTCAGCTGATCAGTTCAAACGAAGGCCTTTTGCTGCTGTTGAGGTCAAAAGCTCGAATGAGCCATTGGTCAATGCTGTAGCTGCACAAATAAGTGAACTTCAGCATCACAGACACACATGCATACAGACACTGCGCCTATTCGTAAAGTAGATATCAAAATATTTCAATTATAGAAACCATTCATTGGGTTGCCCAACTGTTTGGTTTCATAATATCCAAATGTTTGGAAAATCAATTTTCCATGCTAGCTGAGAGCAATGCACAGGTGGCTATTCAGTCGTGCCTTTTTTTATACCTGCCTATTCACTGCTTGTGCTAAAGATTTCTGGGTGACCCCATTTTTACACTGATTTTCAGTGTAATTTTAATCAGTGACCCAGCAAAATTGCACTGAAGATTGGAAAGCTGTGTTAGTCTGAAGTTGATTTTGATGACCCCAGAATTTTTTGCACAAAACAAATTGTAAATGGATACTAATTGTGTGTTGCTTCTGCCTACAGGGAATGTGCTGCGGAATTTCCAGCAAGCAGCGGAAGAGATTGTAGGTGATCTCGAACTGGATGATGATTCTGTGGTGGAAAGCTCTGGAAATGAACACGATGAAGTTGAAAGCGGTGAGGAGCTGTCTACAGAGTCCGACAGATACGAGGAGGAGGATGGTAAGCTCTGTTGCATCAATTTTTTGTGTTTTATGGAAGATGAGGATCGATTTTTGAAGTCTGCTTGTATTTCCTTGTCAAAGCCATTGCATGTACTTGTGGAAAGTAAATCTTTGTTCATTACCTTTTATCCACTACACTGCAGGTGCCCAAGAACACAATCTGATCTTACTTTAGTAGGAGTTGCAAGGCTTATGGGAGTGGGAAGCTTGACTATGCCAGCTCGTATTGGCTTCGTGTTTCATGCTACGGCCATTTTGGTCCCAATCGGGGGCCCCGTAGATCGACGTAAAGTAGAGATAGGGGCAGACCTGGTCGGGGGCCTCATTTGTGAAAAAAAGAAAGAAAAGAAAAGGAAAAGAAAGACATCTCTACTTTTGCGTGCATTTTATAGCCCCCCCCCCCCCCCCCCCCCCCGATTGGGGCCAAAGCGGCTGTAGCATGGAACACGAAGCCAGTACTAGCTGGCATAGTCTCTCTTCCTTATGTAGGCTTAGTACTACAGGTTGATAGCAAACAACTGCGATCTATTGCTACTTTGGTTGGCCAACTGGAATAGCGGTTGACCTATCCCACGCATTGGCTAAAGGGAAAAAGGGCACATGGTCTCGTCGCCCTTTTCGACCCATTATTGCTATAGGAAGGAACAGCTTCTACGATCGCATGCACATGATCGAAAAGAACAATCTTGGGGCAACTCACTTATATAATCTCTATGCTTATATGCCTACTCAAAGCCATCGAATTTTAGCCCCAAAAATCCCATGGTTTCAGTACTTATCAAGCTTCCCATTCCCATAAGTCTTTACACAACCCCTATTTTTATATGGTATTTTACTATTTTGACAAGTGTAACAGAAGTTTTGTTGAACACTTGCATTGTTTCACCAGAAGATAATTTCAAATATCGATCCTTGTCTTCTTGACATCAGCCCTCTTGGCAAGCATAAATGTTGTCTAAGATACTACCAAGGCTAAAGCCCACTAAGTATGCCAAAGTCGAGAAGGAAAATTTTGCCAAAGCTACTGTACAGGGCTTTTTTGCTATGTGGCGCACAAGATAGACTTTTTAGTGCAGGTTAAAGGGGAACTTTGCGCTGGAATTTTCCCGCCAGATCCCTCTCTGCTTCTTGGTAGAAAGTTTATGATCAACCTCAGCAAGCAATTTTTATTCCAAAGACTGAGAAAACAGGCAAGAATAGTAATGAAAACTGAAGTTCAGAGCCATTCGGACCATAAACAGGTGATCTTCGAGCTCAGTTTTCTCAGCTCCCAATGCAGGGAATGGTGCTTGCGACATACCATTCAAAAGCTCTTGATCTGCTCTTCTTTCTGGTCCTACTGAAAAAGTTCTGTAGCCTATATTGAGTTATTTGAATTTCTAGATTTCAAAATCAGTTTTTTTAAAAACCCCATCTGCGATTTTGATTTTGAGTCAATTTTTGGCATCAGCGCACCTTCTTTACCCTATGTACCAAGTTTTGTTCTGTATATCGCACCATAAGCCATAGAACTCGTGGCTGTGCTATTTTCAGTTTTTGTCCAACCGTGAGGTGGAATGGCATGGCCACGAGAAGAAATTTGGTCATTTTTGGCCATTTCTGTGGCTTATGGTGCGATATACAGAACAAAACTTGGCCTATGAGAGGAATTTTGACACTATTCTGATACTAATCAGGGGAGGGGGGTACCCCAGTGATTTGGCTGAAAATCACCTGACATTTTGTTTGTAAATGATTCCTTTTAGTGCCTTTTGGTAGTGGCAGTAGCATGGGAGTGGCTTGTGAATAATTATTGTTTCAGTGTTGGTGTATTCTGGAGGACGCAACGATCATCCGAGCTCAGGAAACGAGGATGCGTTGACGCCAAGCGAAGTGAAAGCGCCTGTGCAGAAGACGAAGGGGACGGGTCAGGCGAAAGCACCGCTGGCAGTCGTTATTTCGCACGACTCTAGCTCAGGAAATAGCGAAGTATAAGTCATTATACAGGGTGTTCCATTGGGATATGAAGCGTCGTTTGGGTTTGTAACCACAAGAGTTGAACCGCAGAAATTTTTCTTGTGGACACCCAAGAATATGCCTAACCTTGTGTTAATAATTTCGTCCCAAAACTCCAACCTGAACAAACGATACTGATATCAAAAGTTTTGACCTTGACCACCAACCCCGAATGACACTTCATATCCAAATGGACACCCTGTAGTACACTCTGGTGGCTACTGAAAGTTCGCCATGGTACCGTATTTTTGGGTGTAGGGTACTGCGGGGTAATCCTGGCCACGGGGTAAACCCGGCCACCTATGCTCCTCTGAAGTTGCTGTTTCAGCAAATGACGAATCAAATAGCTCATTTGAAAGAGGAGATTTCAAGGATTCGATTGGTATCCTATTTGTCTCAATTGGTCCATTAGTTGCTGAGATGCAGCCGTGAAACGCAGTTGGCCGGATTTTCCCATGGCCTGGCTTACCCACAGTACCCTATGTCCCCCACTGTATATCCCCAGTGGGTAAACCCGGACACCTAACATGGTAGATTCATTTGAAAGAGGAGAGTTCAAGGAATCGATTGGTAGAATACTTGTCTCAATCGGTCCTATGTTTGCTGAGAAATAGTACTAGGTGTCCGAGTTTACCCCCGTGTCCGGGTTTACCCCACACAGTACCCTAATAGCTCGTTTGAAAGAGGAGCTGCTCGGAAACTTAGGTGGCCGGATTTTCCCATGGCCACAGTACCCTCTATATACCCATTGGTTATCCCCAGTGTATTGCCCCTTGCAAAACAGTTTTGTCCTATAGTCTGGCCAATAGCAGTTGGCACCTGAACTCAAGGCGCATTGCGTAAAATAGATTTACAAATGCGGATTTCTGTCCACGCTTCGTGTACTCCTATTTAGCAGAAGTACATGCAAACTACGCAACTCGCCTTGAGTCCAGGTGCCAACTGCTATTGGCCAGACTATAGTACAATCCCGCTGATTATCGATAGATATTGGTGATCACTGATCGGTCAGGTCAGATCAAAAATCGAACGGCTTCTGCCTCCTTTTGGGTGGCAGACAAGCTTTAGAATGAGCCGTCGCGATAAATTGTTGCTAAAAACTGGCTGAAGTGAAAATTCATTGCATCACTACAGGCAGATGCAAACTGAGAAATCTGATGTTTCATATGAGTGTTTTATGTGACTCTATGGACCCGTGTTCCTTGATGTGAAGAATCATGTCCCTTTGGGTTTTGACCGATAATTTTTGAAAGTTGCTCAAAACTTTGAGTAACCTCAAAATTTAGTGATCATTGGAGATGGGCTGAAGAATTTTCAAATTCCCAGTCTCTGAAGTTTTAAGGCCTATTTTAGGCAAGCTGGGTTGGGCTGATGGGTGTTTAGCAGAGAAGGTGCCGGGTCGTCACATTTGCCCCAATCCCCCTTCCCGCCTTCCCCCTATTTTTGTGTGACGCAGGGTACTGTGGGTTAAACCCGGCCGTGGGGTAAACCGGGCCACCCACGCTTGCTGCTGCAGCAAACGATGAACCAAATAATAGCTCGTTTGAAGAAAGGAGATGGCAAGAAATCGATTGATCTCGTACTTGTCTCAATCGGTCTGTCGGTTGCTGAGATAAGCTGCTCGGAAACATAGGTGGCCGGTTTTCCCCTGGCCGGGTTTACCCCAGGGTACCCTATGGCAAAATGTCGTAGCTAGTGGCTATTCATGCTATTTTAGGCCGCTGGAAGGGCTTTGGTGGCGTCTGGAGGGGTATCTTTGGGTTTTCCCGATGCTGCAGGAGCTTTCAAAGCGTTGCCACACCCGCCGGGCTATCCAGAAAGCCAGCAACAGCAGCTGCAGCATGCCCAGGGGTCGCCGCACCCGGCGGGCCATCCCGGGAGCCAGCAACAGCAGCAGCTGCTGCCGCAACAACAGAATCTCCAGCAGCAGCACCCGCAGCAGTCTGCAGCGGCTGTCCCGGCTTCCCCGCACCCGGCGGGCCATCCCGGGAGCCAGCAACAGCAGCAGCTGCTGCCGCAACAACAGAATCTCCAGCAGCAGCACCCGCAGCAGTCTGCAGCGGCTGTCCCGGCTTCCCCGCACCCGGCGGGCCATCGCGGGAGCCAGCAACAGCAGCAGCTGCTGCCGCAACAGCAGAATCTCCAGCAGCAGCATCTGCCCCTTCATCGCATGCAGCATGCCCAGGGGTCGCCGCACCCGGCGGGCCATCCCGGGAGCCAGCAACAGCAGCTGCTGCTGCCGCAACAACAGAATCTCCAGCAGCAGCACCCGCAGCAGTCTGCAGCGGCTGTCCCGGCTTCCCCGCACCCGGCGGGCCATCCCGGGAGCCAGCAACAGCAGCAGATGCTGCCGCAACAGCAGAATCTCCAGCAGCAGCATCTGCCCCTTCATCGCATGCAGCATGCCCAGGGGTCGCCGCAACCGGTGGGCCATCCTGGGAGCCAGCAACAGCAGCTGCTGCTGCCGCAACAGCAGATTCTCCAGCAGCAGCATCTGCCCCTTCATCGCATGCAGCATGCCCAGGGGTCGCCGCAACCGGTGGGCCACCCTGGGAGCCAGCAACAGCAGCTGCTGCTGCCGCAACAGCAGAATCTCCAGCAGCAGCATCTGCCCCATTCATCACATGCAGCATGCCCAGGGGTCGCCGCAACCGGTGGGCCACCCTGGGAGCCAGCAACAGCAGCAGATGCTGCCGCAACAGCAGAATCTCCAGCAGCAGCATCTGCCCCTTCATCACATGCAGCATGCCCAGGGGTCGCCGCAACCGGTGGGCCACCCTGGGAGCCAGCAACAGCAGCAGATGCTGCCGCAACAGCAGAATCTCCAGCAGCAGCATCTGCCCCTTCATCACATGCAGCATGCCCAGGGGTCGCCGCAACCGGTGGGCCACCCTGGGAGCCAGCAACAGCAGCAGATGCTGCCGCAACAGCAGAATCTCCAGCAGCAGCAGCAGCACGCGCAGCTGATCCATCATCAGCCTCCAGCCCAGGCGCAAGGGGCGCCATACCAGCAGGCGAGCCAGCCAGGTCGGATGGGTCAACAACAACATCAGGCCCAGGGGCACGCGATGACCTATCCGGAGGAACAGCAGCGCCATGATCAGGTTGTGCCGCCGCCCACTTCTCTGGCGTTAGCCCAGCAGCCAGCAGCTTCTGTCGGTGGGCTTCCAACGTCAACATTTCTTTCCCAGGGGCGAGGCTATCATATGGCCCAGCATCAAGCGAACACCACTTCGCATCCTCCAGCTTGGGCGACCCCGCAGCAAATGATGTGTCAGCAGACGGCGGCGGCGCAGTTCCAGATGGACCCAGCACAACATCAAGTAGCGAACACTGGGCAAGCCACTCCAGCTTTGGCTTCAAACTATCAACCGCAGGTACAGTACTTTGCTGGGTCAGGTCTTTTGTGTTTACGCGCTGATTCTTTCTATCCAAGCTCTATCAAGGGACGGTGGCGCTATGTACAGTATGTATTCACGTATACAAGAAGCACAGGAAATGGCAAAAACGTTTGACCGTTTTATTTCGCCATATGCCTCTCTTTCTCTGTTGCAAGGAGACAGTAGTGCGCCACAGCCACACACGCGGTGATAACTCACGGGGAATTCCCCAAAAGCATGTGATGAAGCATATATGAAGGCCGGTGAGTTTTCCGGGAGTTGACTACTACGTGTAAGTACGTAAGAAAAATTTCGCGCTTGGCAGCAAGTGAGAATGCGCTGCACGAAAAATGGCTAATGTTTCAAAAGTTGTTTTTATTGGACCTAAACCTGTCCACAATAATTCATGCTTGCGACAATGTTCGCGTAATTCTTCCACTTTCACTGCCTCCTGCAACAGGGACAGGGGGCGCGTTGTTACCACCTTTCCGCCTAATGTTTCAAATAATTGATAAAAGTCTGACACCTACCGGTCACTCCAATAACTCCTCCACTTCCATTATTTTTTTTACAAAATTTCTTTCTGTATTAGTGTTTGCCTGCTTCGCTTGCACTACGTTCTCCATTCTTCAACCAAGCCCAATAATTATTTATTTTTGGTCGAAGAAGTGGATTAGCGATTGGTGTGGCACTGGGTATGAGACTTAATAAGAAACTTTTGAAACATTAGGCGAACCACCGCATATGCGCGTATGTTTATTTTGTGACGTGCCGTGGCGATAGCCGGCCCCCGAAAGGGGGGGGGGGGAGAGAAATAGGACCGAACGGGAATCGAACCCGTTACCCTCGGACATAGCTGCGGACTTAGGAACCCCACCAGGCACCGGTCCGGGGACAGTTGGCTAAACTCGCCCCACATACGTACGTACCTAGAACTAGTTTACGTACACACTACTGGCCTCGGACGCTCTTGCCATACGTACGCAGTACGTAACAATAGCCGTGCTCCGAAAACTTTGCCTTGCTTGCTTGCAGCCTAATCCGTTCCAACTCCCTCAGTCCGGCGGATTGGAGATGGGATCTGGCCTGGAGATGGGGCCGTCTACGCTGTTAAGCAACAGCCAGCCGTTCCCGCGTTCACAGGCTCCTTCCTACAATGCAGGACCAGGTCAGCAGCATGCCAGCGCTTACGCAATGCAAGGTGGTCCGAATCAGCTCGGATACAACGGTGCTCAGGTGAGAAACAAACACTGGTTTGACCTCAATTATGTACTAAAACAAGTGCGTTTGACCAAAAAACATAAAATGGCCCTAATGGCGTGTGTTTTGGTATGTAGGGTACTGTGAGGTAAACCCAGCCACCTAAGCTCCTTTGAACTTGCTGTTTCATCAATCGTTTGAACCAAATAGCTAATTTGAAAGAGGAGAGTTCGAATAGTAACATTTGTCCCAATCGTTCCATTGGATGTTGAGATATGGAGCCCAGAAACTTAGGTGGCCGGATTTTCCCATGGCCGGGTTTACCCCATAGTACCTAACATAAGGTGCAATAGATAGCGATTTGAAAAGGTTTTATTTTCTGTTCGATTTAGCCCATGACGACGCATTCTACTCAGTTGATGGGCGAAAATACTGGTGCACCGGATTTGAATACGACGGGTCCAGTCCACTACTCCGCTGCCGCCATTCGAAGTATGGGTCTGAGGATTCCTGGCACCGGCGCGACGCCAAGGCAGCGTGCTGCCGCTCAGCAGGTACACACACACACAACTGTTATGCACAAAGATGCTTGCTGTCCTTTGAAAGTATGATAGTTCTTTTTCTGAAGAAGCATTCAACGTGACATCTGCCCAAATTTCCCTGGGCTAGTTGTAGTACCCTTGGTTTAGAAGAACTATCGTATTTTTAGGGCAACATTTTGTGTTTTTTCGCAGTGATGGGCCCCCTCGCGCCGAGAACGAAAGCGGTGTTTCCGCGTGCGTTAGATTTCTTCCATTGCGCAGAATTATTCTTTGTTCTCAAGCTTTCAACAGGTGCGCGACGTTGCTTTTACCTCTCGCGTGGGGGCCCGAAGGGTGCAGGGCGGAACCCGGTCAGTACAAACATAGTGTCTGACTTTACCCCGTGGTACCCTGCTCCCTTTCACTGTGCATATTACTGTTCGATGATCGATATGGTGCACAAGCTGTAAGATGCATAATATACTGTACTTCGCATCTGACAAAAGAAATGCAGGGTACGTAGTACAAAGTAGGCAAACCCTACTAAATATCACACTCAGTGCAGGGTAGTAAAGTATGTACTTACGTAGGGAAACCTAGTGGGATAGGATGGGCAGATAGCGTTTCTGTTCTCTTGTTGGAGGAAAAGAAGGCGAAAGCGATGCTTGAGTCAGTGTTGAGTGATGCAGAAGTCGGTGTGGCTGAGATGAGATGTCCTGTAAAAGGCAGAGGCGTGAAAGCTGTTCGGAATTTTTCCAAGGTATTATGGCAGCATACACTTCTATAGCTATGATTACATGTCGTAGGGCTGCAGAGCGCATTGTATGGATGCGAACAACAATTGATTGAATTCTATGAAATAGGGTCATTACGTGGTTGAGTATCGGGGCGAGTTGATTCCGATGGCGGAAGCCAAAAAGCGAGAGGAAACGTATGAAACAGTGGATTTGGGCTCGTTTCTCTTTTTCTTTGAGCACCAAGGGCGGCAGCTTTGGTGAGAGTGGCATTTTTTTCGTGCTAATTCACGTCTCTGTCTTGTTCCTTTATTCATCTCATGTTGTTGTAGTGTTGACTCGACAAAGGAAACAGCATGGTTGGGTCGTCTGGTAAATCACCCGGGTTTTAAAATCTTCATTGGAGCTGATGCTCTGCGTAGCCTAAAGTCGAGACGGAAATTTGCTGGAAGTGCGAGGGAATCGAACCCTGGACCACTCGCGTTCCAGGCGAGCGCCTTAACCATTTGACTACACACCCAGACGACCTCAGTCTTATTCTTCCAGGATCTAGCACTGGTGTCATCCGTAAATCTAGCCGGTTTTTCGCTTTTGCAATTCTCAGGTCAGGACCATAGACAACTAGTGACCATAGACCATAAACCTTTTGCATTCACATTTTGCAGTGCTGAACCACTAATCACATGATGTTACATAGGCGAAGCTTCAAGTGTGATAGATTAGTAAAATCCGGGTGTAGCACAGCAAACGAAGGCCCAATTTGAAGCCCAAGGTTGTTGTGTCTGATGGAACGCCTCATGTCATTCTTGTTGCCATAAAGGATATTTCGGCTGGAGATGAGCTTCTTTACATGGGGCTGTCACTAAAACCAGGGAATTGTAATTTTTCTTGACTCACCCGACTGCAATCCTTTGCCCATCCAGTCATTTACCAATGGTTTGCAGCATCATTACCAAAAGCGCCGTGTTTTGTGCTGAACTTGTTGTAGAACGCATGCTCTCTGGTACTGTACTGTACGTATATACCTGTGGAAGACTGGGTTGGCTGTTTCACAGGCATGGAGACCATTAGCTGTCAGTGGCCCATCCAGTCACTTTGTATCATTGCCAAAAGCAGCCGTGTTTTGTGCTGAACTTGTTGTAATACGCTAGTACTGTACCAGTCGCAGTCACCCTGGTCCACTGGGCAATGGAGTGGATTGTTTTCCTGGTGACCTTGAGAGCTCTGTTTGGTGGCAGCCCCTTGTATGACTACCGGGAGAATCGCAGTGATGTTACCAATTCCATGCCTTGGCTAACAAACTCTTAGGGCTTCATCGGCTGCTTAAAATTGGTGTGGTCGAATACTTGTGCTTGTGCATATATCGGTTATCGCCAGGGTAATAGTTTTCTGATGCACAACGTTCATTGTTGTCATTGTCTTTGCTTACTTGAGCTGCGAGGGAGTGGAGCAGCCGGGGAAGAAAAGCCAAAGGTCAGGAAGAGGCGTTGAGCTGCAACTGGTTTCAGCGTGAGTGTGTTACGTACCGTATTTTTGGGTGTATATTCCCCATTGTAGGTGGTGGTGGTGGTGGTGGTGGTGGTGGTGGTGGTGGTGGTGGTGGTTTTTACATTCGCAAACTGCACGATACAGCAAACCCAACTCTACTAACAGAAAATCTCGAAGAGATCAAACTGCCGGGGGTATAATTGTAGCTGCACCGATGTAATTACACAACAGGACACGTATCTGTATGTACTCATGTATGTAGGTTTCTTTGGCCCAGTGGTCTTTGGCCCAGTCTTTGGCCCAGTCCGGTCTTTGGCCCAATGTATGTAGGTTTCTTCTTCGCCCCAGTGGTTTCTTTGGCTGTCAAGGGCTAGGTTCCATCTTGCTGAAACTATTTTGCTCTTAGGAACGAGCCATTGGGCTCCAACAACGAGGTTTTCAATCATTTGGCAATAAAGAGTGGGTTGGAAAGGCTCGAAATTGCAATTTTAAAACGGAAGGTAATAATTCACACAACCATTGCAGCATTTTAACTCGAAATTTTTACCAAGTAAATGGCAAGCGCTCGGGAATATGTGGGCAACATTTGAGTGAGCAGGGTAATTTCTTGATATTTGTATAGCCCCATGTGGCTATACAAAATGCCCCATACACCCAAAAATAAGGTACATAACATTCTGTAATCTTGCTAGTGTAGTCTTCGGAAAACAGTGTTGTATGGAGAATTTGGAGTTACATACATAGTTGGATGGAGGGCTAGATTCGTGCTTTTTTCTGCTTTGCAAGTAAACGAAACCCCGTCTAAAGATAGACGGAGCTCAAAGGAGCCAGTGGACAGCAAGCAGACTGAAGTGCGGACTGCCGATGAGCGTAGTGTAGCGTGAATGTGTTATGTACATTTTATTTCTTTGGGACTTGTTTGCTGTGTATGTTGGGTGTTTGTGTTTACCCTTCGCCATTTGATTCGTGGTTTGCCGTTGCAGTTTAGTTAGGGATTCTTTTTTCTTCTTTTCAGTAGCTCTTGTTTCTCTACAGTACAGGTTCAGTAGATGTAGGATCGTGCAGTACATGCTGTTTGTTGCGCATGTACTTAATGCTCTTGTGTTTTGTGTCAGACTGCTCATCTTTCTGCTCTGCCAGTGTGGTGTAGTGTAATCTTAAAGGGGGGATCTGGCGGGAAAGTTTGTATGGGAAAGCAAATTTTGAATTTCTAACTCTTGAAAGCACCTACCTATGTAAAATCGCACCCTCTTTCGATCTAACCCCATGTTTTGGAGTCGATTTTGCCTCTGTGAAACGGCGCCCCAGTTAGAAAGCTCGAAACAGGCCAAAGTATTGCGAAATCCCCTTCCTAACTGGAGCGCCGCCTCACAGAGGCAAAATTGACTCCAGAAGTGGGGTTAGATCGAAAGAGGATGCAATTTTACATCTGATAGGCCACTCAAATGTCGAAAATATGAAATTTGCCCTTCCCGTACTAAATTCCCGCCAGATCCCCCCTTTAAAGAAGTCACCCTGGAGATGCTAAGGATCTGAAGGTTGAGGCTAAGCTTATGCTTAAGCTTAACCACAACCGAAAGGAGGGTTGCATAGGAATCTGGGGACGCTAAGGATCTGGAGACGCTAAGCGCTTAAGCTTAACCGTAGGCGAAAGGCGGGTCTCTTAAGTTTAACCAGAAACGAAAGGGGTTTGAACATAAAACCTTTTTGGTGTTTTAAGCGCTTAGCGTCTCCAGATTCTTAGCGTCTCCAGATCCTTAGCGTCTCCAGGAATGTGGGAATCGTACCATACTAGCGCAGTTTGTTGGGTGTCGTTTTATTTCTCATGAGCTCAGTGTGATACAAGAAAAGGATGACAGGTAGGATTTGATCCAGTGAGCATGGGATCACGAGACATTCACACTACCAGTTGCGCCATCTGGACACTCAGAAGTAATTGTCTAAAGTTTCTATTTGAAGATTGGTGACCTGAATTGAACCCCAAAATCGTTATTTGCTGGGGGGGCCCTCGCACTTTTCCTGCAAGTTTTCTCCTTCATCACTGAGCCCCTGAATATCGCCAGAGTGGAGATGGTGTGTCGTCGAAGGAGAGATGCGCATCCCTGGCTCAATCTCACCAACCTGGACATCACAGTGGGTCAAGAGGATGTTACGATCAGAAACAGCAGCAGGCAGAAAGGCAATACGAACAACAAGAGTTACAATGGGGCATTCGCACACTATGCGAGCTCATCAAGCATTCGATCAAATACTGGTAATATCCAGTCACCCAAATATAGTTGTCACCCTTGTGTCGCAATGCGAGACTGCTCAGCTGCGTCACCTTCATCTCTTCCTTCCGCAGCTTCTCCATTGTGGCGAAGAGCTTCATCGCAAAACGCGGCTTGCTCTGATCCAAAAGACTGAAGAGATGCAGATTCTCTGCCTCTCGCAGCAGCTTCAGCAATAGGTTCGCACGGGATTCCAAAGCACCTTCGTTCTTTTGCGAAATCTCCAACGCATACCAAGGGGCATTCGCACACGTTCCTCATTGCTAAACTCATCGCAAAATTCATGACAGCTATGTATGTAGGCCTACTCTGTCAATAGTATCAGTCAGTATGTCCTTTCAATAGTAAGCGTATAAAGCCAAAAAGGCACTTCCTGGATGGCCGATGGTATGTTCACATTAGAGGAAGGTAAATTTATGCTGCTGGCTAAGGATGGGGGCATCGTTTGAGGTTACGCCGGTTATGTGAGCATACCATGATTGATCAGCAGGACTGGATATTACCAGTATTTGATCGAATGCTTGATGAGCTCGCATAGTGTGCGAATGCCCCATTGTAACTCTTGTTGTTCGTATTGCCTTTCTGCCTGCTGCTGTTTCTGATCGTAACATCCTCTTGACCCACTGTGATGTCCAGGTTGGTGAGATTGAGCCAGGGATGCGCATCTCTCCTTCGACGACACACCATCTCCACTCTGGCGATATTCAGGGGCTCAGTGATGAAGGAGAAAACTTGCAGGAAAAGTGTGCGCGCCCCCCCCAGCAAATAACGATTTTGGGGTTCAATTCAGGTCACCAATCTTCAAATAGAAACTTTAGACAATTACTTCTGAGTGTCCAGATGGCGCAACTGGTAGTGTGAATGTCTCGTGATCCCATGCTCACTGGATCAAATCCTACCTGTCATCCTTTTCTTGTATCACACTGAGCTCATGAGAAATAAAACGACACCCAACAAACTGCGCTAGTATGGTACGATTCCCACATTCCTGGAGACGCTAAGGATCTGGAGACGCTAAGAATCTGGAGACACTAAGAATCTGGAGACGCTAAGCGCTTAAAACACCAAAAAGGTTTTATGTTCAAACCCCTTTCGTTTCTGGTTAAGCTTTAGAGACCCGCCTTTCGCCTACGGTTAAGCTTAAGCGCTTAGCGTCTCCAGATCCTTAGCGTCTCCAGATTCCTATGCAACCCTCCTTTCGGTTGTGGTTAAGCTTAAGCATAAGCTTAGCCTCAACCTTCAGATCCATTCCATAGCATCTCCAGGGTGACTTTATATAGTCTTCGGGAACAGTGTTGGATGGTGAATTTGGAGTTGGTTGCATGGAGGGCTATATGGTAGATACATACGTACTTGTTCTGCTTTGCAAGTGAAGGAAAATGTTTTTGCACGCGAGATGTCTTGAATTGATCTTGAATCAGTGGTCGCGATCGTGCAACCACAAATACTTTTACTTGGAACTTTATACTTTTGCTCTGCTCTTGGTCTGCAGGAGTATTTCCAACAAGCTGCGTGAGTCATGCAGCACCCAGTGCAAGAGATGTTTGCTGTTTTGTGGAAATACTCTTGTAGGTGTGTTATTGGTTTGGTGTAGGGTCAGTTGCGGCTTCGTTCTCTGGCCAACTATACACAGATTCAGGCAATCTTACGGCGCACGATGGATGAGTCTCCGCCAGCCAAGGTGCCGCGGTTGGTTGTAGCAGAAGACGACGATGGCGCTGATGAGCTTTCCAGTGAAATGTACCGGCAGAAATGGACGTCTGCTGAACGACCAACAACGTCAGTACCATTCCAACCCGACCGTCCTGTTGGACCTGTTGATTTGACCGGTAGGTACGTACATAGTGAGCGCAAATTTACTACCGTATTTACCGGTGCATAGCCCCCCCAGGCATAGCGGCATATAGGACCTCTCAATTTTTGGAGGTTATGCACCACTAAATACGGTATCTGATTACTTTTATAGCATGTGTTTTAGGGCATATAATTGCCGCTAAAACAGGGCTTGTACTAAACATAGGCATACAGTGGTAGCGCATGGTGTAGGAGTAGCTAGCTAGCTACTATAGTGCAACCAGCTTCATCATACGCAACGCATCATCCAGCCATCGCAGAGTAAAGCGGTGAAAAACGCCACGTCTAGTCTTCAGTGGGATTGCCAATAAGAAACCGCTTGTACATAGTCTAGTACATAGGAATTCGGCGATATCTCGCCGCAGAGAGCACCTAGAGACAAGCGGTTTTTTATTGGCAATCCCGCTGAAAATTAGCCGTGGGTTTATTTGACTGCTGCTCTGCGATGCCTGGATCTTAAGGTATAAAATGCGCGGCGTATGATGAAGCTGGTTGCACTTTATTTGACCAGCATTACAGTAGTGGGCTACACACGTGGTGAGTAAATTCACGGTGAATTCGAACTTCGAGTTGAACTTGGGAGTTTTATTTTTCGTGTAGAGCATCCTCACTTGCTCCCACGCGCATAATTTCTCTCACGTGTTCACACGTGGTGAGTTTGAAATTCACGGTGAATTCACCGGCCTCCCTATGCTTCATCACATACTTATGGGGAATTCCCCGTGAGTTTACCACCACGTGTGTAGCGCGCTATTAACGCCACTAGTTTAGGTTGGGTGCTGTCAGTACACAGTTGGTTAGTATATGTACACCAGGGGGGGGGGGGGGGGGGGGTATATATACGTAGTACCAGGACAGTACATAACATGACATAGGACACTACCAAAAATATTTTTGCTACTACCTAGGGGGGATTACACGCAAGAATACGGTACTGGTTGGTATGATGGCTGTGTGTGTCTGCTCTTGCCTCCACAGAGAAACGTTTTGGGCTTGTGTTAGGTGAAGAATCTGATTGCGTAGTTTGCAGTATGTAGGGTACTATGGGGTAAACCCGGACACCTAGTATATCTCAGGAACCATACGACCGATTGAGATAAGTATTCTACCAATCGATTCCTTGAACTCTCCTCGTTCAAATGAACAACTGTTTTTTTGTCAGGCTTCAGAAAAGCTTAGGTGTCCGGGCTTACCCCCACAGTACCCTACTTCTGCAGAATAGGAGAACGTGATGCATGGACAGAAATCCACATTTCGATTTTTACTTTTTTCGCACTGTTGATGTGCGAAAAGTAGAAGCATGCGGATTTCTATCCATGCCACACATTTGGCACCAGTTGCACGAAGACTTTTGGGTTGTCGCGGCGCTTTTAGTACTGAAATATCGATTATCGATCGATTATTTGTGATAGGCTGATCAGATCAAAAATCGAAGGCCTTCCTGGCGCCCTTGTGGGGATAAGACTGTAGGAAGAGCTGTCGATAGTAGCTGCAGTGCAACCTCACTGAATGCATCGCATGAGAGACAGAAAACACGGGAATGGGTAAACTCGGAAATTTGATGCTGCGACCAATTGATATGATGCGTACGTGCTCTATAATTTTTGAAGAGTTGGTCCAATCAACTTCTTTCGTCTGATCCTAATTGTTTGATGAAATTTTGGAAGCTGCTCAAAAGAGTGGCTGACTCTTCTTGCCACGCTTGCGATAAGACTGCAGAAAGGGGCGTCGATATAGCTCTTGGGTTTATCAGGAACCAATAATAATGGGATTATGGGCATACCGTATTTACCGGTGCATAGACCCATTGGGCTTCCCATCCGCAATGCATTTTTCTGTCTGTCATGCAATGCATGCATTCCGTCAGGTTTGCACTGCAGCTAATATCGACGCCCCTTTCTGCAGTCTATCACCGCAAGGGAGGCAAGAAGAGTCAGCCACTCTTTCGAGCAGCTTCCAAAATTTCAACTATGTGGATAATCCGATCCACCCGACAATCAGTGACTGTAGAGCACGTACGCATCATACATCATGTGGTCGAAGCAGCAGGTTTCTGAGTTTACCCATTCCTGTGTTTTTTGTCTCTCATGCAATGCATTCAGTCAGTAGTGGGCTACACACGTGGTGAGTAAACTCACGGTGAATTCACCGGTGAGTTTGAACTTCGAGTTTTATTTTTCGTGTAGAGCATTCTCACTTGCTCCCAAAAGCAAAATTTTTCTCATGTGTTCACACGACGGTGAGTTTCAAACTCACGGTGAATTCACCGGCCTCCCTATGCTTCATCACATACTTATGGGGAATTCCGAATTCCCCGTGAGTTTACCACCACGTGTGTAGCGCGCTATTAACGCCACTAGTTTAGGTTGGGTGCTGTCAGTACACAGTTGGTTAGTATATGTACAGCAGGGGGGGGGGGGGGGGTATATATACGTAGTAGGACAGTACATAACATGACATAGGACACTACCAAAAATATTTTTGCAACTACCTAGGGGGGATTACACGCAAGAATACGGTACTGGTTGGTATGATGGCTGTGTGTGTCTGCTCTTGCCTCCACAGAGAAACGTTTTGGGCTTGTGTTAGGTGAAGAATCTGATGGCGAACTTTTCATCAAACTGTTGGCTCCCAGCCTGATTGTTGCCCTCACGCACACCAACATAAAGGGGCGCAAGAAATATGGGAAGAAATGGCGGCGTCTCTACTTGCCGGAATTTTTGGTGTGGATTGCCCTGTTCCTGCAAGTTGTACTCAGGCGAGTCAGGAACTACAAGTATGTACGTATGTATGTATGCATGTACTGAATGCATTTAGAGTACCTGTATGTTCCGTATTTTTAGGTGTATATCCCCCTAGTATATCCCCAATGTATAACCCCCATTGGCAAAACATAAATTTTGTCCTGTGTAGGGTACTGTGGGGTAAACCCGGACAGGGGAAAATCCGGACACCTAAGCTTCAGGGCTGCATATCTCAGCAACCAATGGACCGATTGAGACAAGTAGCTAGGATATCAATCGATTCCTTGAACTCTCCTCTTTCAAATGAGCTATCTGGCACGTCGTTTGCTGAAACATCAAGCTCACTGGGTCACGTTTTTCAACAAGAGGTCGAAAATGACCAAACTGGGTTTATCCCATGTTACCCTATATCCCCCCTGATGCGACCGACATACCTACCGCGTGCGTCGCTTTGGTAGTTCTGCTCTTTTCTTGGAAGACCGTTGGCAGAACTTTTAGTAGCAGCGTAATAATGTATGTAACGTATGTAAGTACTACATACCTGCACAATATTTGGCCTGTTCTGATGCAAAATGTGTCACCTGGTTTTCAGGGACTGTTGGACCAAGCCAGGCACAGCTGGGCTTTTTGACTTCTCAGCTCACATGAGCTTGTGGAGGTTCAGCACCATCCTGCGGTCTCTAAACTTTGCCAGCGAGACAGAGGCCAAACGCAACGGACAGACGGACAAGAAACTGCCAACTTACGACCCTCTGTGGAAAATAAGAAGGTGAGCATAACAAAGCACTGCATGTCTGCTATGTAGAATCGCTGCAGGCCCGCATCATGGCGTTATATCCGCAGTATCATGGCACTTCCACTGCTTCACATTTAGTGGAGCTGTCATGGACCCAGCAGCACAGAGTGCCATGATTTTTTATTTCTTCTGAGGTGTCTCAATTCAGTGGCTTTATTGGGTTTTGGGATAGTGTGTGGCATTGTATTTGGGCAAAGGATGGTATGGCATTGTCTATCTTTTAGTCTGCAGTTGCAGCCATGACACTTCCACTGCTTTACTTGTAGTGGGGCTGTCATAGACTCAGCTGAGATGACTCAGTTCAGTGGCTTATTCGGTTTGGGATGGTGTGTGGCGTTGTAGTATTTAGTCGTGGGATGGATTGGCGTATATTTTTTACTGCAGTTGGAGCCATAACACTTCCACTGCTTCGCAGGTAGTGGAGCTGTTGTGGACCCAGCAACAGCAGAATGCCATAATTTTTTCCATTCTTCTGAGTGATGACTCAATTTATTGGCTTGTTGGGGTTTTTTTTGGGATGTGCGTGGCATTGTATTTGGTCATGGCATCAATTTTTACTGCAGTTGGAGCCATAACACTTCCACTGCTTCGCAGGTAGTGGAGCTGTTGTGGACCCAGCAACAGCAGAATGCCATGATTTTTTCTTCAGTGGTTTGTTGGGTTCTTGGGATGGTGCTGGCATTGTATTTGGTCATGGCATCAATTTTTGCTGCAGTTGGAGCCATAACACTTCCACTGCTTCACAGGTAGTGGAGCTGTTGTGGACCCAGCAATGGCAAAATTCCATATTATTTTTCATTTCATTTCATTTCATTTTTACATTCCATATTGTTTTTCTGTGATGTCAGTTCAGTGGATTATGGGTTGCGTAACCATTGATCAAATCTCTTTTGAAGTTCCAATCCTTATCAAAACAGTTTTGTTTTACATAGTTGTGGATTGTTTTAAAAACGAATTGGCAGATCTATTGTACTACTGCACCATTTCGTCCTGCTTTAGCTGCAACTCCCGCTATCGACTCGTTTGCAAAACTGCGCACAATCTGCAATGCTTGCTGGTGGATCAATTGCGGGGAAAGGGAAGTATGAAGAAGACCACGCTGATGAGTTGAGGAGGAGGAGGAGGAGAATTTGGCAAGAAGTCATTAGCCAGTTCCATCTAAGCTAGATGGAGCTCAAAGGAGCAGTTTCCAAAGGAAAAGTCATTGGCTGTTCCCGTCAAACAGACGGAGCTCAAAGGAGCAGTTTCCAGTTCGCCGGCTTCATTTGCATCTCCACATTTCACTTCGATTGGAGAAGACAGGTGTGTATTGGCCATCTACAGGGGAGGGCATGCACAAGGGCTATTCGGAAGTTTTAAAGTTGAAATGCAACTTTCACTTTTTTGCCTGGATTTTATTGCAATACAATTTGGCACATTGCGGAAACAAGCATAGAAATTGAATATCCATGCATCAGCATAGCATGTATAACATACCTAGCAACTACTGTAAATCCAGACACTTTCTTACTCCTTTAAATTTCGTACTAGGAGGGGGTTTTCATCAGGTAGGTGGGTCAGTCATGCATGAATGCAAAGAATTTTATACGTCGTATTCAAGAGTGCACGTATGAACTGAATGCATTGTTGATTATCCTACCAGTATGTACAGATAAGAATGATTGAATGAACTTAGATTGGAAGTAGCACCATGATCTTGTACATGTTCCAAGAGGAAAGTTTGAGGTAAGCCTGCACGGATCATTCCAATAGAGCATAAAAGATGCTGCAAAACGCACCAAGTCCCATCCCTCTACATTGCGGCGTTCTTGAGTTACAAGCAAAAACTGATCTGTGAATGGGAAACTCAGCTTGAGAGCATGTAGCTCGCCAACCATTGCACCGATCGGAATAATTTTGCTACCACCGTGTGCTCCGTTTGGTGTTCTACCTTTTTGTTGTTTCCCGTTCACAGATCAGTTTTTGCTTGTAACTCAAGAACGACGCAATGTAGAGAAATGGGACTTTTTTATGCTCTATCGAATGATCTGGGGCTTACCTCGAACTGTCCGCCCAAAGTTCCCCTTTAACACATACTCTGATCTGGCGTCATTGTTGGCAACAACTTCCTTCATTTGTTGTCAGTTTTGTTGTCCGTTTTCTTGTTTGTTGTCCGTTTTTATTGGGGTGTTGACGAATGACAACAAAACTGACAAAACCTATATAAAACGGACAACAAACAACAAAACTGACAATAAACGAACGAGTGGTTGGCAACAGTGACGCCAGGTTGGGGTATGTGTTAATTACTGCTCTTACATCATCATTTGAGTGAGGAGTAAATATTTTTTACATGGTGTTATCATTTCTGTTTGTGAGCATCCTGTTAAGGACAAGGACCAGGGTGATTTTCTCTATTATGAACAGAACATTTCATCGTTGTGTGTCTGTATGTTTCTTTCAGCTTCTTTCAGCCAGCTTCATGATGTCCGTATGCCCGTTCACCCTGCCGGAATATGCTGGCTATGACTACCCCATGGAGAGAGAGGAAATGCTTGCTGCAAAGATGACCCTACCACCCACAGGGCTGGAATATGCCACAATGCATTCCGACTTTGAACGAGAGAAGCTGTTTACAGATGAAGAGCCTGTTAGCCTCCATTTGTAACCTTTTGATTCTATCCTACTCTTTGAGTTGATGAAATGATTACCATATTTTGGGTGTATAGCCCCGGGGCTATACAAAAATCGAGAGGTCTGATGGGGGAGGTCGAAAGTAAGTGTTTTAGGGCATAATCGCGGTCAAAACAGGGTTATTCTAGTACAAGACATGCTCAGCTAAGCTTATAGGTATAGTAGCTTGGTGTAGGAGTAGCTATAGGTAGCTTATGACCAGCTTACTTACATAGGTAGGCTAGGTACCTTTCAGTACATGGGGGGTTATACACCAGGGGGGATATACACTGGGCAAAATTTATGTTTTGCCAATGGGGGTTATACACTGGGGGGGGGATATACTCAGGGGGGGGGGGGGGGGGGATATACACCCAAAAATGTGGTATTCCTGTTTTGCTTTAGACCCCGGAGATATTTATGGTTGGTGCGAAGTCTGCATACATATTCAGCATCTACAAAAGGAAGACTATGCATTTGGTTATGGAGAATAGAGCCAGTCTGCGTCACCTCTACAACCAACATGCCAAATATGTCCTGGAGCATCACTATGGACATCCTGCACCCGTGGAGAGTCTGGAGAAAGGTTAATGGTAATTATGTTAGGAACAAAGTGAAGCTGAGCTCCCTTTGCACAAATTTCTTGAACTTGTAGGAATGCCACTGGCATGGGTGACGCGCAACAGCATTGCCAGTGCTCAATTGGAAGCTGTTCGTGTGATCTTCGTAGAAAAGAACAAAGATGGGAAATGCCTGGTGGCTTTTCCGGACTATGCCTCCAATTCCTATGCTGAGGCAGATGATTTGAGGTTGAGCCTAGCAGATGTTGAAATCAATTCTGACTCAGGTGATAATACTAATGGCACTTCCATTGTTCTGCACAGGCGAATTCCGGCTGTTCACATCAGCACACTACCGGCACAAGGAATGAGTGCTCGATTGGGCCTCCCCAAACAACCCAACGTTGAGAACTGGGATGCAGCAACTGCAGCAGTCGTCAAGGAATTCTTCAGTCGTCAAGGTGCACAGGGAGTGAAGTTCACAGGGGGGATGTAGCAAAGATTCCCCATAGTGAAGGCAAGGATCGATTTTTCAATTTCCTTTGGTAACCTAAGCATGCAGTTTACATACTGAATCGATCCCACCCACCTGTCTTGATGCGATTTTGCCTCCTCGCAGAGAAAACCCACTTGTAAAGGGCATTTTGCAATAATTTGTGCGAAAACATTGGGAACTATGCTTTACAAGTGGGTTTTCTCTGCGAGGAGGCAGTATTTTGTCGAGACAGGTGGATGGGATTGATTCAGCGTCTAAAACTGCATAGGTTGACAGAAGAAAATTTTGAAAAATCGGTCCTTGCCTTCACTATGAGAAATCTTTGCCGCATCTGCCCTTTAAGGCTATCCCCAGAATGAATGGTGCAGAGAAGAACAACCAGTACATGATTGATGTTCAGTGTGAGGGGGATAAGTCTGATAACCGTTTGCTCTCTCAGTGGATCATCGACAGAAACCTCTGCATAGACGAGGGTAAAAGAGTTTTTTCTTCTGCATGCTGCAGTACAAAACGTGCCAATGCAGACTTCTTTCCTTCATGCTTTTGTGCTTTCCTCTTCAGAGATCACTCAGCACACTGTGGAAGGGGGATGAGTCCAGTTAGCTGTTTCTTTGATCTATTATTTAATTTGCACACCTCCTTCTGATGCTTGGTTATTCTTATGCTTGTTTTGGTAATGGCTGTCAGTATTGCTCTCCTTTTTTGGATCATACTGTACAACAGGTAATTTTCGGACTCACTTAATTTTTGGACTTCGGACCAGACAAATAGCGTCCGAAATTTAATGGGTCCGAACTTATTGTATGCTAAATATTTTTTTTACAAATCAACACAGTGTATCTTTACTGATACCTTACTACTGCATAGGGTACAAGAATTCGCATAAACAAACGCTTCACAATTATTTTAGTAGTACTTACCAACACCCCTGCTTCCTTGCGGACCATACACATACGTACGTACAGTGCAGTAAATACGTACAGTACGTAGCAGTACGGTTGCCGTCGTATGGCAACTGCCAGACCTTGCGTCCGAAAATTAATGGGTCCGAACCAGTCGACCCCCCCCCCCTCTGTCCGAAAATGAAGTGCATCTGAAAATTACCTGTTGTACAGTGGTCTTCTACTTTGCTTTGGATTGGTTATGAAGTAAAAAGTATTTGTCATAGCCTGATTATTTCTTTACTGCTGCCTTGGGTTTGGGTATCACATCCCCTCATACCGCAAAGGACTATACAGGGTTTTAACATATATCGCATGATGCTTTCTAGCAGGGCCCGACTCCCTCCCCCCACATGGCAAAAGTTGGGTCAGAAAGACATTGTATCCACCTTAACTGGGGCTATACACCCAAAAATATGGTTACACATCTATAACTGTCTGGGAACATGCATAATGCAGCAATACACTGAACCAATGTGATCATCACCAGTGCAATTTTTCCACTAAAAATCGGTGTCATGTTATGTTTTTGTTGGACCCCCTTCCCCAAAAAGACATTGACATTACACTTTTGTGACGTTTGGCTGCTCCCCCCTCCACCTGGTGGCATCATGTGGTGTATGCATGGACCCTTAATTCCAACCTCCACATAGAGTGAATAATAAATGTGGCATGTTTGAAAAGGTTTTTCAGGGTAGGCTTTTTTCAACAATCAATTTGAAGTGCTTCAACAAGAAACGATGTGGTCGAATTTGCCAGGTAGCAATCAGCAGCACAGCAAGTCAGAAACTCAGCAACAGCGGAAAGGGTCTCCAGACACTAGTGCTGCCCAGGAATCACAGTCTCTGAGGAGCCTCTGGGACCATCCCAGACAGCAGCAGCAGGGTAGCATCTGGAGCCAGCCGCAGCTGATGGGCATCTGGAACAATCACAGCCAGGAACAGCAACAGGAGCAGAAACAGCAGGAGAAGCAGCTGCAGCAAAAGCAGCTGCAGCAGGAGAGGCAGCTGCAGCAGGAGAAGCTGCTGCAGCAGGAGAGGCAGCTGCAGCAGGAGAAGCACCTGCAGCAGGAGAGGCAGCTGCAGCAGGAGAAGCAGCTGCAGCAGGAGAGGCAGCAGCAGCATCATCATTTGTGCCAGCTCCAGGTGCAGCAGCCCGCAGCTGCTTCTGCGCAGTGTTATATGCAGCAGCAGCTGCAGCCATCTCTAGCTGCTGCGTCTGCCCAAGGGTTGCAGCGTCTGAGCCTTCCCATCCAGCAGCAGCATCTGCTGCAGCTCCAACTGCAGCCATCTCTAGCTGCTGCGTCTGCCCAGGGGATGCAGTGGCTGAGCCTTTCCAGCCAGCAGCAGCATCTGCTCCAACAACAGCTGCAGCAGCAGTTCAGGCAGCAGTCTCCAGCTGCTGCTACTGCCCAGGGGTTGCCTTTATATCTGTGGAGGCTTGCCATGAGCCAGCAGCAGCAGCAGCACCTGCAGCAGCACCTGCAGCAGCAGCAGCACCTGCAGCAGCAGCAGCACCTGCAGCAGCAGCAGCACCTGCAGCAGCAGCAGCACCTGCAGCAGCAACACCAGCTGCAGCACTTGCAGCAGCAACAGTGCCAGCTGCACCAGCACCAGCAGCATCACCAGCTGCAGCAGCACCAGCAGCAGCACCAGCCGCAGCTGCAGCAGCAGCAGCACTTTGGGCAGCAGAACAGGGTGTCTCACATAGACTTACTGTAAATCCAGAAATTTTCGTAATTGTTTAAAGACAGCAGGACAGCAGGTTTGAAGTACTTTTCAGGTAAGACCTTACAAAAGAGTGCAGTCTGTCCGCGTTGGTCCCAACATGAAAATCCGAATGATTACGATATTGAAAAAAGTTACATGCATACAATTTTTGAGTATGAGTAACCATGGTGCTACTTCCCGTGTACGTGTACATTCATTCAATCGTTTCTCAGTACATACTGGAACTGTACATACGGTATTATCAATGCATTCGGTACATACATTCACTCATAGGTGGGTAACGCATGCGTTCATTCATGGTTGACCCACCATCCTGTACCAAAATTAATGAATATGACACAGGCAACCAATACGAAATTTAAAAGAGTATAAAAATTTCTGAATTTACAGTACCTAACAATCCAGCTTTATAACTTTCGTATTACAGTAGATAATCAAGCTGAAATTTTGTCGCCTGAAACCCAGGAATATACCATACTTTGTGGCAAAATTTGAGCCAGATAAGCCACACAGGGATTAAATTACGAGCTTGCGAATTTGCGACAACGTTTTTCAACATTTTGCAAGCAGTGGTGCCACTACTGTAAACGGGGAAATTTTCGGACGGGGGAAATTTTCGGACAATTCGGACAAAAAATTCTGTCCGAAAATATTACCGTCCGAATTTTTTGTATGTACATCAGACTTCCATGTACAGTACGTACGTACTGCATTGCTAACTGCCCGTCTTTATCGTTGTGCATTGGGTGAGCAAGTGCGGTATACACCCATACACTACTGTACGTTCATACGTACGTGTACGTAATACAGAAAATGTCGCTGTGCGTGCATGCACATTGAGGTCAGACATCTGTCCGAAAATTTCCCCGTCCGAATATGTTGAAAAAGCCTTCTGTCCGAAAAAAAGACCGTCCGAAAATATCCCCGTTTACAGTATTGATCTCGACAGCCCCTTGAAGGCTGTTATGGGTGGTAAATTGCCTGTATTTTTGAATCCGTTGTGTTATGGGTTGTGATCATGTTCAGACATTGTTGTTCTGCAATATTTCCATGATGTATGAGCTGCTTGACCATGCTGAGCAAAAGATAAAAATTGCGCTCTGTGCAGAAAATGATAAACACAGGGTCCAACATTTCCAAGCATGTAATATCACTTGCTGAGGGCTTATCTAGCTCAAATTTTACCATGAAGTAGGTATGGCATATTCTTTGGTTTCCTGGGACAAAATTTCAGCTTGATATCTACTTTAATAAGAAAGTTATAAGGCTGGATCGTTAGGGAGGTCTATGTGAGACAGCCTGTACGTGCAGTGCTTTCCTGGTGCAAGGATTTTCTCTCGTCGGGTGTTTGTTGGAGGACTACCCCCCGACATTACTGAAGGTTTATACATGCTGTCTTCATCATAGTTGGTGCAGTCGATAGTATTCACCATATGCAATAAGAGCCAGTGCTTGGTCGCGAGGCAACCACTCTGAATTAACCTTGATTTTCAGTGCAACTTTTGATTGGTAGTCAACATGAAGGTCAGCGCGGTTGTCTTTCTTGCTTGTTGTTTCTTTCTGTGCCAACCTTCGCGTCAACTACCGATTAAAAATTGCACTGAAAATCAAGGTTAGTTCAGAGGGGTCACCTCCTGACCAAGCACGGCTCTTATTGCATATGTTGAATACTTGCCAGGTGGTCAAGCAAGTGGCCATCATTATTATATTGTATTTTTGTTGTGCAGATGAGATCTTGGCGAGCTTCAGTCAATTTGGACCAATGGTGGTGGACTGGCCGGACAAAAGAATCAGAAAAAGTCGACTGGATCTCATTCCTCCGAATGGTATTGAGCAGTTTGGTGAATGCAGTTGCTTTTGCAATTTATGAGTGAATTGTGAATGTCATGTTCATTGTTGAGGTTATGCATTCCTGACCTTCCAACACGAGAGCTCTGTGCAGACGATGCTGCAACATTCTCATCGGGAGGACAACCACTTTTTCTTCTATCTCTCCAGCCGTACCAAGATAAACAAACAAGTAAAAGCTGAGAACTAGCGCGACCACGGTTCCAATTCGTGGGATGTCGCTCCCTTAGCAGTGATTCAGCACCAGATTCTTCTGAAAGAATCATTGCTGAATTCCCTTGGAATCTACCCGCAGTTTCCCAACATATGTACACCCATTGCTCCCTTGGAATTTGTACACCTTACAGTTTTGCCAGAGGTGATGATGCTAGGGGCGCAACCACGGTACTGTCAAGTTGAACTGTGCAATAACTTCAGGTGGAATTGCGTCCATGGTATCTGGCAGATGCTAACTGTGTGGTGGATACCAGCGTCCCTGTAGACCATCGAAAGAGTGTCTTCATTGGTCATGTGCCGAGAACGCTCAGGGCTGGTAAACTGTTGACGCCTTTTGTTACGACATGTACATGGACAGGATATGGTTTCTGATAAACTATTCCATGGACTCGTGATGTTTGATACCATATTTACCAGTTCATAACCCCATGCAATAATTGAGAGGTCATATGGTGCTATTCACCATATGCAATACTTAAGAGCCATGCTTGGTCGCAAGGCGACCCCTCTGAACTAACCTTGATTTTCAGTGCAACTTTTGATTGGTAGTCGATGCGAAGGTCAGTGTGGAAAGAAACACATGAGCAAGAAAGATGACGGCGCCGACCTTCTCATCGACTACCGATGAAAAGTTGCACTGAAAATCAAGGTTAGTTCAGAGGGGTCGCCTTGCGAGCAAGCATGGCTCTTAAGTATTGCATATGGTGAATAGCACCATATGACGGTAACAGGTAATGTTTGGAGAGGCTATGCTTTGGGGGAGGAGTGGAGGGGGGGCTGTGCACCGGTAAATACGGATAAACACATTGACTTGTTCCTCTATTTAATGGAGATGCAATTCTTGCTTTCTTCAGGGAAGTTGGCACAGATTATGAAGCAACTGTTCGGTGGAGTCTGCTTCGTGGGCATCAAGACAGACCCTCAGCTGGGCTATCCGATGGGATTTGCACGCGTGGCATTCAAAGATCGTGAAAGCTACATCTCAGCCATCAGCACCAGATATGTTCCAATTCAGGATGGACGTTTGGACAAAACGGTGCCAAACAGAATAATACTAGCCTTTTGCTTGTTTAACAAGGGGATCTGGCAGGATAGTTTGTATGGGGAGCCAATTTTCCAACATTTGAAAGCACCTACCTGTGTAAAATCGCATCCTCTTTTGATCTACCCCACGTTCTGGAGTCTTTGCCTCTGTGAAGCAGTGCCCCAGATGGAAAGCTCGAAATAAGCCAGTGTAGTGAAATCCCTTCCTAACTGGGGTGCCACTTCACAGAGGCAAAATTGAATCCAGAATGTGGGGTTAGATCGAAAGATGATGCAATTTTACTCAGATAGGCCACTCAATCAAAAATTTGATCAATTGAAAAATGTGAAATTTACCCTTACAGTACTAAACTCCTGCCAGATCCCCCCTTTAATTGTTCTATGTGCTGCTGTCATGATATAGTTTCTTGATGTGTACATAATGTTAGTACTGTTTGTATAGATGGATGTGAAGCCATATATGCAGGACTGTCAGCCGTGTGACATATGCGATGGGCTTCAGTGTGGTGGTCGTTTCGCGAAATTCTTCTGCCACTCTGTCACCTGTCTTAAATACTACTGCGAACATGTAATGTCTGTTCGATACCCTTTTTGCCAATACATTGAATTCAGATTCAGATTACTGTATCCTATTTTTTAAACTTTGTTAGTGCTGGCAAAAGGCTCACCAGGGTCCTGGAATGGAGCATCATAAGCCACTGCTGAAGGACAGCTATCGGAAGGGTGGACCCTCTGGCGGAAGTGTAGGATAGTTCAAAGGCCCTTGAATCAAGCAAGATGGCATAAGCACATGTACTCTTCTTTGCTTTGTAGTCTGGCCAGTAACAGTTAGCTAATGTCAATCAATGTGTGTTGCGTTACAAATAATTCGTGTGTGTTTTTTCTGTGGGTCATGCATGCCTAATTTAGCAGATGTGCTACATGCTAGCTACACAGGACAACTTGAGTCTCATAGGGAAACTATCTCTAGCCAAACTATAACACCTTATCATTAAAGGCCAGATGTGGCAAAGATTTCCCCATAGTGTTGGCGAAGATCGAGTTTTGAAATTTCCTTTGGTCAACTTATGCAGTTTTTCCAAGATAAATCGATTCCACCCCCATGTCTCCAGGCGATTTTATCTCCTCACAGAGAAAACCCACTTGTAAGGGGCGTTTCACAATAAGTTATGTGAAAACATTGCGAAACACGCCGTACAAGTGGGTTTTCTCTGCGAGGAGGCAAAATTGCGTCGAGACAGGTGGGTGGGATCGATTCAGCATGCAAAACTGCATAGGTTCACTGAAGGAAATTTGAAGAATCGATCCTCGCCTTCACTATGGGAAATCTTTGCCACATCCGCCCTTTAAGTAGTAATGTGGAAGAAGCAGCAGTCATCGGGGGAGTTTTATGAAGTACTTCGAGCTTTTGATATGAACAGGTGTCTCACATAGATGTATCTAACGATCCAGCCATATAACTTCCCATATTACAGAAGATATCAAGCTGAAATTTTGTCCCCAGAAACCCAAGAATATACCATTTGTTGTGGCAACATTTGAGCCAGATAGGTCAACTAGGGATGAAATTACAAGCTTGTAAATTTGTGACCACATTTTTCATCATTTTGAAATCAGTGGTGCCGCTACTGACCTCAACAGCTCCTTGAAAGGCTGTTATGGGTGGTAAATTGGCTGTATTTTTGTATTCTTTCTGTTCTGGACCGTGATGACGTTCAGCCATTTTTGCTCCACCATATTTCCATGTTGGATGAGCTGCTTTGACCATGCTGAGCAGAAGATTTCAATATTAAAACCATGCTCTGTAAGGAAAGTGCTAAAAACAGGGTCCAACATTTCCAAGCCTGTAATTTTATTCATAGTTGATCTATTTGGCTCAAATTTTGCCTTAACAAATGGTATATTCTTTGGTTTCTGGGGACAAAATTTCAGCTTGGTATCTACTATAATATGGAAGTTATAAGGCTGGATCATTAGATAGGTCTACGTGGGACACCCTGTATGTACTGTATATTTCATGTTTTTCCATGGCAAGAATGGTTTAGCTAATTTCGAGTTTTGGTATATTTCATGTTGTTTCCATGGCAAGTTTAGCTTATTTCGAGTTTTGGTATATTTCATGTTGTTTCCATGGCAAGAATGGTTTAGCTTATTTCGAGTTTTGGTATGTTTCATGTTGTTTCCATGGCAAGTTTAGCTTATTTCGAGTTTTGGTATATTTCATGTTGTTTCCATGGCAAGAATGGTAGCCTGCATGCTTCGTTCAATAGAGGATGCAAAATGCTTCCAAAGGCATGTAGATGTGTAGTTTGAGAAAAGAACTCCTCATCATCATTCTTGATAGTTTCCTTCTATCAATTTTTTTCCATGACAACTGATGGTTCAGCTTATTTTTAAGTTTATAGCTCTTTTGTGTTTTCCAAGATGACAAGCAATAGTTTGGCTTTTGTAAGTTCTTGATCTCTACTGTATTTTTGGGTGTTTAAAGACAGTATTAGTTCTCAGTGCATTTCCTCTCCAGAAGAAGGAGATAGAATGAATAAATGAATAAAGTTACCATTGCCACCAAATGCAATGCAAAAACAGAATACATGACAGATCTGCTGGATGCAAAGACTGCAACTGGGAGCACATACTTGGGCAGTGGCAAGTGGAGAACAGCGTGTGCTGACAAGGTGTGGAGGAAAGAATCTTATCTGGTGCAAAGAAGTCTGGTTTACTTCCTTTCCTGTCTAAGTAGACAGAGCTCAAAGGAGCTTGGTGCTGCCAGAGGATCAATAGTTGCTATTGTTTTCTGTCTGCCTCATCTCCATCATCTCATTCCATCCAGGATAAAAGAGAGCTGGTAAGTTGGGCATTGCGGGGTAAACCCAGCCATGGTGAATGTTGCAACCTAAAAATTAAAGGCTGCATATCTCAGCAACCATTGGACTGATTGAGACAAATATGAACTGTAACAACCGTGGAGATTGAGTGGCCAGGTTTACCCCATGGTTGTGACCCTACTCTTTTTTAGGCCTGCTACTTAGCATATCCCCATAGCATATTGTATCTATTGCATGTTAGTATGATATGTAACGACAAAATTGCTAATAACTTCTGTATTTAATGAATGGATTTTTCAACTAAAACCATGTAAAATTCAAGTGTTAATCCAAAATTGCAAATAACTTCTGTATTAAGGAATGGATTTCAACCATGAACCCTAATGAGTTGAAATAAACTTTTCTATTTTTGATGCTCTCTTTCTTGCATCTCCAGGTGGAAATTGCCACTCTTTTTGCTTTTGCATTCTGTGTTATTGAATGATGGTGATAAATGATTGAAACTTTCTTTCAGAATAACCTTCTCTCAGAATAACTGCTGCCTGTGTTAACATGGCACAGCAACTAAGTAAAGCAGCAGTGCCAATTGAAGCTCCCAGTGCAGTGAGCTTCTCTGTGTTGCCCTATGTCGTCAAAGGCTAGAAACAGCTCATAATGTTCAAGTGAAACAAAACCATGATATTCAAATTGTATTGCCTTTTAGTAACTGAACATCATCCAGCTTCTCCAAATCTATCCATTACCTCCACTCCAACAAACATCCACATATTATGAGCCTTATCATTTCATTGTAAATTCTTGTCTAATTTGAGGTGTTACTGGCCTTGTTTGGTGAGGATCATGGAGTTTGTACCAGTTACTGGAGCCTCTGAGGCTCAAGGATTGGAGTTGATTGATCAGGAGTTAGGTAGAAGGGCCTGGCTTAAGTTGAAGTTGCTTAAAGGGGGATCTGTCAGGAATTTATTACTGGAAAGGCAAATTACATTTTTATCACTTTTGAGGGGCCTAATATGAGTATCTGATGTGAAATTTCATCCTCTTTCAATCTAACCCTGCCCATTTTACAGAGGAAATGACTCTAGAATGTGGGCTTTAGATTGAAAGAGGATGAAATTTTTGCATCAGCTAGGCCTCTCAAGAGTGGAAATATAAAGTTTGCCCTACAGTACTAAACTCCTGCCAGATCCCTCTTTAAGGTGAAACTGAGTAGTGGCAATAAGACTGAATTCTGGAATGGAGATAGCTGGAGGCCTGCTATTCCACAAACTGTCCGACTACTTCTTCAGAAGGCTGGGAATCTGAATCAACTGGAAGTCATAGTGGAAAGTGGAGCTGGAACCAGTATGGAGATCAGAGAAGTGGTAATGGAGATTCTTTCCACTTTGAAGATGGAACGAAGATGCATTTCTCATCTGCGTCTATGGGACCGAGGAAGTTGTGGAGACTTACTTGTCAGCCCATGGTTGGGCCCTCTTCTTCATCAATGCAAGCAAAGTCTGCAAAATGTTATCTTTGGTGATGGGCTACAGCTCTTGAAGACTGGTGTAAACTTTGGTGAAATCAGGAACTGCCATGGTGGTGCTTTTGGAATGATTTTGAATCACTTTCTAGAAGGGTGTCAATCCTTGGAACTGATCAGCCTTCCTCACTATTTTCTTGAGAATTGCAACTTTTTGGCAGGCATGAAAAGTTTGAAGATGTTGTCCGTGGGATCTTACAGCTGGAAGATTGAGCAATATGGGGCAGTGTTCTCAGGTTTGTCACTGCTACAGCAGAATTTGGCCCAGTCTGGTGCATCGCTTACTCTTCATTTCAAGGAAATGTTTGCAATTCCTCTATTCAGCAGGGCAGTCATCAACCTGGGTATTACATTTTCATTTCTGGTGGAGTTAAGAGTGGCTGGTGCTTCAATTTTTCCTGGCTTTCAAGAAATTTCTTATGGTTCCCTATGGGTGCTGCTTCCAAAACTAAAGCTGGCTAGCTTGGGAATGCTGTATATTCAGCAGCATGCAGAGGCAGTGGTAGTCCAGCTGTGTGCTGTTGCCTGCACTTTTATGGAAGTCTATGCAACCTGTCAACATTCTGTGTTGTTGGAGATGGAAGCTGTTCCAGACACACCTGTTGCACTTATGGTATGGCACTTGTTGAAGACTGCGATGACACCAGCAGTTCCAGTCATTGATCACCTAGGTTCTGATATGCCACCTATTGGAGATATCATCCTGTCCTACAGCAGTGGAAAAGCTACTGTTGAGTATAAGCTAGGCCAGGACATTCAATGCGAGCAATCTGAGTGATCTGCCTTCCATGTATTGGCTAACATTGAGGGGTTTGCAATACCCTAATATGCAAATTAAATCATATTATGGAAAATGTTCTTGTTACATGTAGTTTTTCAATTCAGTATTATTCTGAATGGTTCCTATTTTATGGGGTGGGTTGATGGGAAAATCAAATCACAGCCACATTTGCTGAAACATCCAGTTTAAAGGTCAGGTGGCTGGTCATCCACAGTAATTGCATATTTTTTAGTGTATAACCCCTATAAATCCCCATGTATAACCACATCAGCATAAGCATCCCCCTGGTTTATAACCCCAGTGTGTATTCCCCCCTCCCCAGTAAATAACTTCGTGGCCCCTGTGGTCAGTTCAGTACAGCCAAAACAATGGTACCTTACACCTAATTATATTTGCATGCTCTTCCAGAAAATGACACAGCAACAGTCTGCTGCTGCAGTTACCCCAGAAGAAAATGTGAACTTTGAATTCACTTGGAAATTCAGCGCAGCTGATTTGAAGAAATGTGCTAGAGATGAGTACAAGGACAGTCCAACGTTCAGGACAGAGTTGAACTGTGTGTCATATGATTGGAACATTAGCATCTGTCCCCGTGTGGACAGTGAAGAGACTGTGGGTCTGATTCTGCGATGTCTGGCACAGGTGGGAAGCTGTAAGGCCAAGTTGTCCTTCTTTGTTCCCTGCAATGGAGTCAGGAAAGAGTTCAAGGTGGGGAAAGAGTGGGATTTCCCTGTGGAAGCAGACGCGGATGGGGTGTCAGTGGACGATTTTCTTGAAGACCTGGAAAAGTTTTGGCAGAAAGGCTATGTCACTGAAGAAAAAGGAGAAGAGATGGTGACCATTGGTGTGTTCATCCAAATGAAGAAGAAGTATTTTCTCTGGGAACAAGTGGCTGAGCAAAGGGAAAAGATACAACAGGAAAAGGAAGGAGATCAACCTGATCTGGCTATATTTTTTGAAGATGTCAGGGCTATACCACTCGGGCCAGAAGATGAAGGTGAAGCAAGTGACAGTGATGATGGTGAGAAGCCTGCGAAAATTCCAAGACCGGAGGAAGACAAAGCAAATATCTTGGACTACAAGATCATTATCACCTCAGAAAATCGGGCGATATGGTGCCACAGGTCAGTTCTTCACAAGAAATGTGTGAAATTTCACACTCAGTTTGAATCACAGGTGGGAGATGCCAGCAGAAGTGTTTCGCGAGAATATGATGCTGATTGCAACACCATGATGGAGCTACTGCACTACATCTACCGTGGAGTGGTCTCAGCAAATTTTCCTGTGGTGAATACTCAGAAGCTCTTGGTAGCAGCAGATTACAAGGTGGCTTTCTTGGTCATCATAACTTTACTGGTGCACTTTGAGAGACTTTCTCCCTGATTCTAGCTCATTGCACATTATGTATGTAATCAAGATATGGATATTGAGGGTTTGAGAAAACGATTTTTGGGCAAGTAGTATATTTCTTGACTATCCACAAAAATTATCTGCTAAATGGATATGCACTTACTTTACTACCGTGTGTTTATTATGATGTAGTGACCATTCAATCCCAGGTCGTAAGCATAACTTTATGAAGCTCTCCTAATAGTCCAATGCTTTTTTCTGGCTGGTTCCAACTTTCTCCCTGACCTTTCTTGTGCCATTTACAAAGTTGGGATGACGAAGTCAGCCTTCTTGTACTATGGGGTAGATGGATTGAAGCTGAAGTGTGAACAGCAATTCATCAAACATTTGGATTTGCAGAACTGTCATGATTTGCTGGTGTTGGGAAGTGGCTATTGTTTGAAGCTATTGGAGAACATGGCACTCAATATGGTTTGCAACAACCAGGCAACCGTAATGACATCAGATGCATGGAAGGAATTTAACGGACAGTTTGATGAGGATGTGTTCTTGGCTGCTGAGAAAAAATCCAGTGTGATGCGCTGTATGATGTGTGTTTCACCGTACTAGTTATGATGAGTGCTGTTGTGTGAGTTTGACTAGTAAAAAGAAGTTGCATGTGGACAAAAGACTGAACTGATCTGTTTGGCTTACTGTTTGCTCAGATACTGTAAAATACATTAAATTTTTAATTATTTGAATATAGAACGCATTCAAATACTTCTTGGTTTACAGTAAAGGGCTTGCCACTGAATTGAGATGTGCCATACTACCCTAGCCAATGTAGTTAGCTTTTCACTACATCACCATGAAGGTACGCTTTGCAGATTTTTTACTCTGGCGATGGATTGCTTTAGACGATGGTATCAGCCCAGTGAATATGTGGCCATTGATGAAAGCATGATAGGTTGGTACAGTGTGATTTCACCATCTACATTGTTGCTTTTGTTTGGAGAATAGAGCTGAAAGAAACATACATTCCAGGTTACTCCGGGCGGTGGTGTGAGAGAGTACGGATGCCTGCCAAGCCGACGCCTATTGGGATTAAAGTGAGGGACTGTTCATAAATTACTTTTAATTACCCCTTTTTCCTGCCTACCCTTTAAATCCTGTATTGGTCAGGTGATGGATCAGGATGAAATCCAGGTCATCTTTGTAAATTTTTGAACCTATTGTATAGGATAGGTTGATAAATGCATCACAGCCAACAGTTGCCAGTTCAGTTCTTTGTCAAGTGCACTCAGTTGTGTCTGTTGTTTTGTGTGCTTATATTGCCTGTTCATTGGCAAACATTTCCTACTTTCCTGTAGCAGCCTCCACAAGTTGAAACAATTGTTGGGTTGCCATTCACTTTTGGGTTTATACAAGACCATATGTTATGTTCTGAACAAGGGTAGGGGGTCTGCCGCTATTGTAGTGGTAGCAGCCCATATCGCTTGTGGTCATCGATAGTATGGTGCTACCATGCTGTTACCTAGTGGTTCAATCATGTAATACAAGTAAAAATTGTGCTGGTTTCCCTATTCGCCTTGCCCCATAAGAGTAGGTGCCGTTTTCGTCCTTCTTGCCGATTTTTCAGCTGTAGTTAGTAAATGCGCAAATAAAGTCAAAGCAATTACTTTTTGCAATTTTGGTATATTTTTGAAAAAGTAATTGCTTTGGCTTTATTTACGCATTTTCTAACTGCAGCTCAAAAATTGGCGAGGAGGGTTGAAACGGCACCTCCTCTTATAGGGCAAGGCCAATAGACACACACTAGGCGAGATTTCGATTGGGTAAGGGGTAGTCCATTAATTACATTATGCTTTCTGGCTCAATTTCCGCCTACCCTATGCGTTACACTTCCTTTGTGTTTTTGGTTGGACCCCTCCCCCTCTACCCTTGTATATTGGTGTAATGTGATAAAATTCCCCTCAAAACTGAATTGTTGCACTATGATCTCAGTTGTGCAATGCACACACATACTACTTATTTTTGCTTGTATTTGTACAGCATACAATGTAGAGTACATAGGTAGGGTGTCAGTCAAGACAGGAGGCGAACAACAGTAGAAAAATGAACTCTACATATCACACCAAAACTTCAGTGAGAATTTTTATTACTTTTAAGCAACCCCCCCCCCCCCCCCACCCTTATTCAGAGTGTAACGTAATTGATGGACACCCCCTAACAAGAATCTGCGATGGGGGGCAGAAGGAGCAATTTGAAAAAGCGACGCAACCGAGCTAAACGCCGCAAGAGGCGGATGCGCAAAGCCCAGCAACAGCAAGCTAATCGCCAGCAGCAGGCTCCGCCTTGGGAAGACATCACATATCCTGCTCATTTCAAAGATGGAACGGTGCGAATGGTCACGGTTCAGGTGCCTTTCTCCTACTGCTGGCCAGTGATGGGTGACAAATTCTTTGCTCATGGCTTTAATCGTTGGGTCTACAACTCCAATCCTCAGTTCTGGAGTGAATACCGCATTCGCCAGTTGAATGGTGTGAGAAAATCACGTGGTGTGCGATACTGGAGTGAGAAGCGCATCCTTCATTGGCTTGCGAAAGTGAATAGTGAAGAATCTAGCAGCAGTGACAAAGAGGAGGAATGGGAGAGTGAGGAGCCTGGCCGTAGCGAAGACAGTGGTTCAAGCACAGAGGAGGATGGGGAAGGGAAGGCTCCGGGAGGGGCTCAGAGTGCGATCACTTGCGCAGCATGAAAACTGACTAGTACTTACGAGCCGTATAATAACATCCTTTCCTTTGAAGGAGTAAAATCTGTTGAATTGGTTGTTTCTTTGATTGCCTTACTGAATGTGATTACACGGGAATGCTCAGATGCTCCTTCCCTTTCAATTACTTCTCAGGTGTAGGTTGTTGTCACTTCATCAGTAATGTAATGGACCACCCAACCAGTTTGCCTGCTGGAAATGGCATCTCAGGAAGAACTTCCTACTGCAATGGCAGAATGTGGGATCAAAGAAAGACTGAGGCAGAATAACACTCCTCGTAACTGGCCGAAAGCCACAGTTTCTGATGACTACATACAATCACTGCTGAAACTGCCTACGAAAAGAAAGCCAGTAAGCCTTTTGCACACATCAATATTTACCACCTCATCAACACTCAATATCACCACTTCTATGTTGCTAACAAGCAACATTGCTGAGGTTGCTTCTTCTCTGTTCAGTGGAGGTCGTCAGCTGTATTGATGGCTTCTTCGTCCAACAGCCAGAGAAAGGTTCACTTGGTTGATAGGTCGCGAGTTTCATCCTGGAGAAAATTACTGGCCAGACTGTCTCTTTTTTATCAGGGCAAAGTGATTCATGGATACCAGAGCAGCATTGCAATTGAGGCGTTGGAAGTATGCAGCAGGCATATTTCATGCAGTTTCAATTTATTGATCTGTTTGAACTGAGCTTCTAAGCTGTGATGGTTATTTCTATCAGGTTGATCTGCCTGTGAGCATTTACCATTCATCTCCGACGTGGCCACATAATCAGTGCAGAGTTCTCAGAGGCAAGGTGCTGGACTTCTGTCCTGTGACTGACAGAGTCTCTGTTTGGGCAGTCGACTTGGGCAGGAACTATGAGGTTCCACGGCACAAACTACGGTACCAAAAGTATATAATTCTGCTCAGGGGAAGAATGGATGACTTAGTGTGAATGAAAGAAACCATCCCTGGCAGATAATATGCACCCTTTTTGAAATATCCTATTACTTGGATATGGGAACTTTGCCTGCTTGCTTGCTATGGGTTTGGTTTTACGGATATTTCAAAACCCCAAATAATTAGGGCGTATATCTGCCATGGATGGTTTCTTTAATTTACACTAAGTCGTCCACTCTTCCCCTAAGCAGAATTATTCTGTAAAGCTTCGTGTCTAACCCCCGGGGGGATAAAAATCGTTAGTCACCTGTTCGAGGGGGGTTATACATGAGGGGGGTTATACAAGAGGCCAAGCAAAATGTGCAAAATCATCACCAACATGCTTATTTTGGTTTATTTGAGCATTTTACGCATTTTAAAAATTTTGGTTAGGGGATAAAAATCACTACTCACGAAGTAGGGGGGTTATACATGAGGGGGGGGGGGGGGGGTTATATTCGAAGGGGGGGTTAGACACGAAGCTTTACAGTATATTTTTGACTGTACATTTACTTTTTTCATGGATTACAAAGATCTACAAGTGTACTGAACTACTGTTTACCAGACACATTCCCAAGGCTTTCGTTGATGCTGCAGCTGCTTTGGCCATTCCTGTGACACTGCATGGAGTCCAACCTTTGAATAATGCTCAGGTGCGGAATCAGTGAAAAGCTAGAATGGCCCAACATAGAGTAGCTAACTTTTAGTAATGTACAAATGCACCAAACTGTATTTGGCCAACCATTTGGCAAAAACTGTATTTGGCACATCCATTGGCCAACCACTGAACGCAAGGAATTGCCCCTCTTCAGATCTGTGTAGCAGCCTATTCACGGCACACATCACACATTATTTCACACTCTAGAACATTTACTTCTTGCTGCTGTAGGAGTGGGATGCAGGAAGTTTGAGCGCTATGGACAACTGGATACGGAATCACGAAGCAAATAATCATAGTGTCAGGGCAGCTGTGCAAACTCCCTATGATACAACCAACTACAGGGGAGTCAGCTTGTATCGTGCAACCCACGTGGTTATCAATCAGTCAATCAAGTGAAGGGTGAATGTGTCATGAACCCATTCAGTGAACCCATGCAGTTGGGACAGATTGAATACTTAAAAATGAATGTGGTAAAGATTTGCCCATCATGAAGGCGAGGATCGATTTTTCAAATTTCCTTCAGTGAACATGCAGTCTTATATGCTGAATCGATCCCACCCACCTGTCTCAATGCGATTTTGCCTCCTTGCAGAGAAAACCCACTTGTAAAGGGTGTTTCACAATAAATTGTTTGAAAACGTTGTGAAACGTGCTTTACAAGTGGGTTTTCTCTGCGAGAAGACAAAATCGTGTCAAGACAGGTAGGTCGGATCGAATCAGCATGTGAAACTGCATAGGTTCACTGAAGGATATCTGAAAAATCGATCCTCACCTTCACTATGGGCAAATCTTTGCCGCATCTGCCCTAGTCAGTGTTAGTGGGGGCCCCTTTGACTAAAGGCAAACTTTTCACTTTAGCTCAACGAACTTTCAAAAATCACTATGGACAATCTTTGCCCCATCTGCCCTTTAATGATGTAAGCTGACTGCCCTGCATGTGGTCAAAGTGGAGGCACATATTGGTGATACTGGTGTGGTGGTGGCTAGGTTGGGCCAAGATCTCATTGGTGTAGGTTTGGCTGAGCTGGCTACTGATGAGGAAACCTAGGCACAAGTAGCAATAGGTTGAGGAAACCTGTGGTGGATATATCCGGCATGTTTTGCTAATTTGATTCTGATATGGAGCTGTGAAGAAAGAAATTGCTTCCTACACCTAGCATACATACTACACCTATGTATGTCAATGCAGCTGTAATTGGCTGCCTGCTGCTTGCTGCAAAACTCAGTTAGGGCCGACTTCTCTGTGGAGGTGGCAGTCATCATGAATTTGACACGGCAACACAATTTGAGTGTAGACACTCTACTAAATACGTATGTTGAAGTTGTGCAGAAGTTGGCCATTTGCTCCTCCTCTGATGCTGAAGTAGAAGCCGTCGTAGAGTTCGTAGAAGCCATCCTTCGCAGGTACTGCTTGCCCGGAACCACATCAGTAATCTCGACCATGGTCACATCCTGCTGTTCCTGTTCATCCACCAATGACACGTCGACCACCAATGGCAGCACCACCATCAGCAAGGAGAAGTTATCTGCTATTCCCAATCCAATGAATGAGGATATAGCTCAAAGGAGCGACTTCTGGTCGGGCTGTGTCTGTACCTCATCCACACTTGCCCCGAGCACTGTCTACATATACTGTAAACCATGAACTTTTTGAACGAATTTAATTTTCAAACGATTTGTTCAAAAATTACATGGTTCGATCTTTTTGCATGTTGAACAAATTTATTGCTAAACAGTACCTTTAGACGTCCTCAGTACATATATACAGCACACCCATAGGGTATGTATGGTACAGTACATGTATACAACGACCCCCCCCCCCCCCTCCTGCTGTTCGAAATATTTGTGTTCAAAAATTTCATGGTTTACAGTACCCCAGATGCCCACATACTGCTCACCCAGAACCACGTCGATAATCCTGGCTGGCGTCACTTCCTGCTGCCCCTCTTCATCCATCATGGCAGTGTCTTGAGGGGAGATTCATACAGACAGCATGCAAAAAATATCCATCGCCACCCCACCCCTGTCACAATTTTCTGTCCCCCCCCCCCCTCTCCTCCAGGTTGAACAGTTCCTGCTCCATCTGCTCCAGGCTAGAAGACTGCAGTTGTCAAAAGCAAAGTGGCACACTGTCAGAAGTCCCTGCTGGCGCAACTGAGGCTCCGCTTTCCAGAACAACTCCACTTTGCTCAAAGCAGCTGCTTCTTTTCCCACGCTGGACTGATAAACCTGATGATCTTCGCCATCTCCATCTCTTTGGTCCCTCTCATGCACCATTCCACCACCACCAAAATTCTCCTCCAAACCATTCCTCCTCCTGCTGTCATACTGCAGACAGATTGACTGACCAACTTCTGCTCAACTTTGACTGAGTGGAGTTGTCTTCCTCAAGCAACTGGAAATGAACGAGCTTGTGTGTGACACACCCAGTCGGCATGTGACATGCACAAGTCGGATGGTGAATGTGCACTGGAATCTGGATCAGTTGAAAAGTTACTGCGAGAGCACCTGCTAGCGGCAGGCAGCCTTACAGCTGTGTTGACATGTATGTAGGTGTTGGATAAAATGTATTAGCCTCTCTCGATAACAGAGTGCGTGTTTCTCAACCTGCACATGGCTAAAGTGCAGCATTTATCACACTCATGCACACACACCTGTAGTAAAATTTTTACAAAATGTATACAAAACTTGCATATTTTCTTTCAATCTCTTGCAAGTGTTGTGTAGATTTTGTAAAAAAATTACCACAGGTATGTGTGCGTGTGATAAATGCTGCACCTTAGCCACGTGCAGGTTGAGAAACACGCACTCTGTTATCGAGAGAGGCGAATACATGGATAAAGTTTCTGAGCATGCATGTAATGCAATTTCAAGAGAATAAATACTGCAGTGCCTTTCTTTATTTCATTTTAATTAAAGTGGGTGCTTTTGAGCTTACATCACCTGCCAATACATACTGTATTTACCTGTGCATAGCCACATGGGGCTATTCAAAATGGAGAGGTCCATAATGTGCCTATGCATAAGGGGAGAGGTGTGCAGAGACATATTTTTTAGGTCAAAAGCATGTGTTTTAGGGCATGATTGAAGTCGAAACAGGGTTATTCTAGTACAATACACCCCAAGCAGGCTTATAGGCATCTTAGCTTGGTGTGGGAGTAGCTATGGGTAGCTTATGACTAGCTAACCAGACCTGGTAGTACTCTATCTACAGTACTTATTGGGCTATGAATAGGGCATTTTTATTTTTTTGCATAGGCGATGCGTAGGGGGCAATGCACAGGTAAATGTGGTAAATTTTCTCTCCCACTGGTAAGTTTAGTGGTTTTGTGCTTCTTGTCCAGCCTCATAGTGGTGATTCAGCAAACACACACACACACACACACATATATCCTCCTTTTCTTTCACAGATATTTGTCTGCGCTGATGCCCGAGATGGGTATGTTCTTGGTGGAATCATCAACACCTCTGTCAGAGGCTACCGTGCAAATTTCATATGGGATCCAACTGAAAAGAAACCAATTCTGGCCTATGTGAAAAACTTGGTTCTTCAGTGCAAGCTTGAGGGAAAATTGTGAGATAGAGCACAATCCACAGTGTCATGTTGCATGCATACTGAGCTTCTACTGTGCACTAGCACATAAGATGCATACATGACTACATAAATACATGAAAAGTTCGGACAACCTAAATTTCGGATGGAGATTGGTCTGTCCAAAGTCTGAAAATTAGTTGTGTCTGAAAATTTTAGCTGTATACGTAGTATTAATGGTGAAAATGTTTCAGCCATCGCTTGATTCTGGATAACCTTGTAAGGACATCTGCCATAAGACATCTGCATTAAGGTCAAGTATGCTTCATTGCTTACATGTATATGTCTGAAGTCGTGACCTACTGTATGTGATTGATATTCTAATTTTGCAGTACACTCACGTCCGTTTGTTCCTGGATCTGAAAAAAATGGGTGTATTTTGCCTGGGAACCATCAGAGCTTCTGCCCTTTGGGGAATCCCAAAAGAAATGGTCGATAGGAAAGACCCTCACTGGAAGAAGATGCAACGTGGGGAGGCGGCGGCAGTTTACACAGATGAAATGACACTCATTGTCTGGCGAGATTCAGAACCATGCAATATTCTTCATACGTAAGTAGTACTGACTAGAGATGCTGCAATAATTGTCAGAAATTAGATATTGATGTCAATATTGATACTACCATTCCTTACTATTTCCTTACTACCATTGTGTCTAAGTATATTACAATTATTGAAATCTACTATACTACTGAGTAGTGCATACTGCATGCATACTGTGCACCAGTAAATATGGTTTACTATTAGCCAGCTCCCCTTCAGAGAATCTGTTGACAAAATTGCGGCATCGCTACTAGTAGTACTGACTTAGTTCTAGTGCTGCAGCAAGTATGATTTGGACTAAACAGCATTTGGGCAGTATATATTATGCATGTAGATTGCCTGATCAGCCCATGTGTTGGACAACATGTGTCAGAAGGTGCAAAGACAAAGATGAGACCAGGTGGAGTGTGAAGAAGGTGTGGCAACCAGTGGCCTGTAATATCTACAACAACTACATGGGTGGAGGTAAGTTGAGGCCAAGGTGGAAGTATCTGTGGTGTTCCACTAGTCTCTATCCAGCTGCTTGAACCTCCTAATTCTCAACATAGCAGTTGCATAGTCCAAGTGTCATTGGCCCATTCTGAAGCTATTTTCTTGAACATCTGGTTTTCTGTTGGAACACCATATGCATGACAATTAGAACTGGATAGGCCTAATTATGGCCAAATTTTTAATTATAGTGGATTTATGCAACCAGTATCTGGCATCCATCTTACAGGGCTTATTTCCATTTTTCACCATTCTGCCAAACTTTTAAAGTATGTGCATACACACAAGGGCATTTGAGGCACTTAAATTTGAAAAATGCGCACTTCCAATTTTGTCTGAAGTAATTGCACTGCAGGGAACGTGGCAGCAATACTTGCTTGCTTGCTTGTTTTATTTTGTCTGAGTGTAGGAAACCAGGTAAACACAACAGGCTAATAATGATAATAGTAATAATAACAACACCAAAGAGTGAAAATGGAAATATTGCCCTGCTCCATGTCACTTCCAAGCAAGGCGTTGGTACAAGTGTTTCCTTTGGATATGAAATGTGTTGTTTGGGGTCCTAACTTGGGAATTACCCCTGAAATAAGGTTGTTTCTTCTCCAAATTATCCCTGAAAAATCTTATTTTGCTGGTGAAAAATGGTTAATTCCACCCATGTATTCTGACAGCTTCCCTTATAGCTACCCGCTTGATCTTTTATGGGTTGTGTATTCGCCTTTTGGAAATACTTAACATGGGCATGCAAACCAAACCAACAAAACCAAGCTAGTCCTGGCCTCTACACTCACCGTATTTGGGTCCTAGACTTTTCCTTTCAGACAGCACTATCTCAAACAACATTTCCTATCTATCCATAGGAAACACCCTGTACATGACCATCTTTGAGTGGGTTCTTCTGAGTGCGGTGGGTAATGTGCACTGTATTCGGAAGATGATGTCTCCACCTTCGGCTCAAAAAGAGATACTCAACAGGGTGAGCACAGTATCTCCATTAGGGTGAATGCACACCATACTTGCATGTTTTTGCCCAAGTATTCCCACCACCCCTTGCTTTGCTTTCTCCTTTTCCTCTGTACTTGCATTTCTTAGGCTTCTTTGGCAAACATTGTCAGAGACTTGCTAGAATTGGGACATGGTGCGATGAAGAAACAAGTGCATCGTAGGGTGAAGAAACAAGCGAACATAAGGAAGTACACTCGAATTGATGAACACAGGAAAGATCCAGTACAACACTATCCTGTGGTTGCTGACAGGCGGATGTATTGCAGGGGATGCTTTTTGAAGGGGCTGCCCCCTTCCAAAAGGCGCGTCAAATGTTCTGTATGCAATGTTGGCTTATGTACACGGTGTTTCCAAGACTATCACACAGATCCTTAGCATGATAGATTCACGAAATGTGGATTTCTGCCCATGCTTCGTGTACCCCTGTAGCAGAAGTGCACGCAGACTACTGAGGATGACTTGTCATCCCATGCGAACTCGCTCAGCCCAGGCTATAGCTTGCTTGGGTTTGCTAATTCATGGGTTCTACTTTGCTCCCTTTTGTTTGTTGTTTGGTTTGGGTGAGTAAAATTTTCTGTTGTGGTGTGGTGGTTGCTTGCTTTGTTCTGTGCTTTTTGCACAAGGTGGCCTTGCTTTATTTCATTGGTTTGCTAATAGAGTTGCAAAAGTTGACTGTATGTGTGCATTTTCAGCTAAGGCATTTCTTTAGCAGGTGCATGGTGTAACCGAAAATAGGTAACTCTGGTTTGCTTTCTGTCTAAGGGATCATTTACATATTACATCACCAGCTGATGGCTGCTGGCAGGTGGTACCCCCCTCCCCCCCACACCATCACCACTATATCACTTTTTGGCCCCACCATCTCCATGCCATCATTTTTCAGCAGTCGGAGGGGGGACCCCCCTCCCCGTAGTTTTGATGTCATATGTAAATTATCCCTAAGTAGACAGAGCTCAAAGGAGCTGCAGCCAGTGAAGAACAAAATAGGTACTCTGGTTACTTTCTGTCTAAGTAGACAGAGCTCAAAGGAGCTGTGGCCAGTGCTGACGAGTGGAGGAAAAAGTCCCATCTGGAGAAGGTAGGTAAAACGATTAAAGGGGAGCATCATTGGGGGGTTGTGTATTTTTGGTGCACTGTAAGTAGTCACAGCATTTTGGCATGCTTATGTGTGACAGATGAGTTTGAGCATCTGCTAACCCCCTCCGTAATCTCAGATTGCTGCATGACCACAGCATTTGCTTGTGACCATCTGAGATTATGTGGGGTTAACAGACTGCTCACATTACAGTAGGAACTTTACCAACAGTTTTTGCGCCTACTTCATTAGAGAGGAATCATTTTGCTACTTTTTCCTATTTCTGTCAACTTTTATTCCCCATGCATATGCACATTGCCAGAATCTTAGTACTGAAGCATCACGCCACATTCAAAGTTTTTGCTTTTCAGAAGTTCAGCGTTCACACCATGAAACGATCTGCATCTAAGGCTGGCTTGGGTGATCCTGATGACATCCGATGTGAGTTCAACCGCAGACCTCCCCAGCCTACCCCCACCCAGCAAGATCCCAGCACTCATCAGGATGCCAATGGGGGCCAAGATGCCCCTCTCCCGGTTTTCCCCAGCAACAACAACATCCTCGGCTACATGGCCCCTGGAGCTCTGCTCACCCTGCCCAACTTCATCGGGCCTGGGGCACAAGCTTTCAATCTCCCTGCGGTGCAGGCTCCCAGTCAACCCGCCAGCACTCTCTCTGGTCCTTTTCCCAGTGGCAGCCCCAGTGCATTCAGTGCCTTCATCCCCAGTGCCCCTCCCCATCCTCCTCAGCCCAATCCAGTCAGTCTCAGTGTCTCATTTGCTTTGGGCAGTGGCAATGACCAACATCAGGATCAGAATTTGGGCATCCAACCCCTGGCTCATCTGTTAGATAACGAGCCTCTGGGGAACGACGAGTCGCTGCTACAGCATGAACCAGATGTGGCCAACCACCTGTATCTGCGATGGGTAGGTATTTATTTTTCTGCTTTGATTTTCAAAGAGGAGATCTGGCAGTAAATTAGTAACTTTAGCCTAACTCAATAAACAGTGCGTTTTCTCAACCTACCCATGGCTAAGGTGCAGTATTTAGGGGAGCTTCATAAAGTACGTCACGCTGAAATTCCTTTGTCAGACTCCCCTCCTTTCCCCTCGTCACGCTAGCATCACGCTGAGCCATAGCCCCCCCCCCCCCCCCCCCTAGCGTGACGTGACGTTTCAGTATTGAACAGGGTATGTACAGTACATACATACAGTACATGTCACATCGGTCAGACCAGACCCCCCTTCCCCTATTTCTGCGTGACATACTTTATGAAGCTCCCCTTATCATTCTCGCGCAGCACGCCTGTGGTATTTTTTACAAAATCTACACAACACTGATTACTCACACATGGGTCTTTGGGGAAGTCCATGGTTCATCCTTCTAGGTGGCAGGCTGACTTAAGAGTCATTTCAAATCTTTATCCTTCATTGAGGTCCATGCATCATCTTTTCTAGAAGTACATGCATTGACTCTATTTTCCAGATATACTATAAAGGGTCTACTCACTACTGGTTATGAAACATCATCTTCATGAGTTCACCCAAAAATATCAGATTACATTATACCATAAAACAAGTTTTCACATCTCTCCTGAGCCAACAAAAGCGAGTTGGAAGGAGTTTGACATATCTATCAAAAGCTTTTTACATGTCCCTTTAATGTGCCATAGAGCACCTGTGGGGATGGGGTATAGACAGATGAATTTTTGCGTGACATGTTTAGGAGACTCCCCATTTTCATTGTAGCGCGAGCGCCCTCCTACGCCCCGTCCACCTCCCATCAGCCTTCCGCCACTCACGAATGAGAGCCCGGAAAAGATGGAGCACGATCATCAGGAGTGTCAGCGCAACAGACAGCAGCAGCAGCAGCCGGGTGACTCCACCTGACACCTACAAATATTGTCCATGATCTCTGATTTTTCTCAAATATTGCACATTAATAGTACCAAGTGGAACTAGCATACCTGCCAAATTTCAGTGCTCAGCTCCTTGTGGTTCCAGTGATTTGACCCTCAAAGGAGTTTGGGGCCACTTTTAGCATAAACCAGCTATGCTCAAATGTGAATATCTCACAAACCAGCTGGAGGAGTGGTGGCTTATGGGATATCATTTGAAAGGTCTTGATGAGATCTTTCAGATTTGATGAGATCCACACTCGACCCATAATTTAGATTAGCTGTTTGATGGTGTGATGTCACTGTGTGTCTTGAAGCGAAGGAGACTATGGTACATTATGTACTGTATCAATCAATCAATCAATCTTTCTTTTCCACGCACATATCGTATACAACGGTAAGTAAAACACGTAAAATGTAACAACGAAACAAAGTAACTGTAGTAACAACGAAGCCGACGATGCAATGCGCGCGTAGTCTCCTTTGCTTTGGGACGCGCGATGACATCATACCATCAAACGGCTAATCTTTTCAAGGGGACAAGAGTGGATTCTGGTTTGTTAGTCCCACGGGTACTATGTGTAGTAGCTGCCAGTAATAACAGTAGATGGAGGAGAGGCGTTTATTTTCTCTGGTCACTCCTTGGGCGCTCAAACAGAGCATCTCCAACACATTATCGATCCACCCTCCAGTCTACTATTGCCGAGCAGCAAGCATACTACTATGCAAAATTTTAAAAAATCGGAGATAATCATGGACAACAGCCTTGTAGGTTTCAGGTGGACTGACCCAGCAGCAGGATCATCGTGACACGGATAGCAAAGACCAACAGGACAGCATCCAGCACAAGGACGATCACCACTCCGAAGATGATGAAGACGAGAATGACCCGGACTACAACGACGAAGAAGAGGTACTGAGTGCTGTACTTTAACTGGTGCGTAGTCTCAGGGGTGATACAAATTGAGAGGTTCGGCGCATATTTTTCAGTCAAGAGGCATGCGCATTTGATTGCATACCGTATTTACTGGTAGGGGTATGCAAAAATTGAGAGGTCCTAAATGGGGCTATGCATGGGACATTTTTTTATGTTTTTTGAGACGTGTGCAGAGGCATATTTTTATGTCAAAAGCACATGTTTTATTTTTAGGGCATATTTGAGGTCAAAACAGGGCTATTCTTGCACAATACACACCCAAGCAGGCTTGTATGCATCTTATCTTGATGTGGAAGTGGCTATGGGTAGCTTATGACCAGCTTACATAGGTAGGTTCAGGTACCCTACTGTACATATGAGGCTATGCATAGGGGGAGGGGGGGGGGGGATGCATAGGGCATTTTTCTTTTGCCAATATGGGGCGATGCATAGGGAGGCTATGCACCAGTAAATACAGTATTTGAGGTCAAAACAGGAACTGTGCGTGCCTAGCATAGTTATACAGGCATAGAAGCTTGGGTAGGAGTGGAAATACTATCTGTGACAAGCTCAACACAGGGATTCTTATGGGGTAAACCTGGCCATGGAAAAATCTGGTGACCCAACTTTCAGGGCTGCATAATACTGGGTGCTTTTTGACTGCCAATTTCAGGGCTATGCAAAAATTGACCTGGCCATGGAAAAATCTGGTGACCCTACTTTTAGGGCTGCATAATACAGGGTGCTTTTTTGACTGTTAATTTCAGGGCTATGCAAAAATTGAGAGGTCCAATGGGGGTTATACACTGGGATATACAATGGGGATATACATGGGACATTTGATGTTTGTGAGAGGTGTGTAGAGCCATGATTTGAGGTCAAATGTATGTGTTTTTGGGCATAATTGCGGTTACAGCTTGGTGTAGGACAAGCTATAGCTTGCTTATGACCAGCTTACATAGGTAGGTCAGGTACCTTTTACAGTACTTGTGGGGTTATACACCAGGGGGATATATGGGTCTTTCCATGTGAAATCAACGAATGAGTTGTCCACTACCATCTCCGATTTTTTGAGCTTTGGCTCAATGAAAATAGTATATACGACGATGCACTACCCAAAATTTCAGCTCCTAACTCCCAGTGGTTCCTGAAATATGACCCCTCAAAGTTGGAGTTCAGAGCCATTCGGACCGTAAACAGGTGATTTTCGAGCTCAGTTTTCTCTGCTCCCAATGCAGGGAATGGAGCTTGTGACATACCATTCGAAAGCTCTTGATCTGCTCTATCTTTCTGGTCCTACTGAAAAAAGCTCTATCTGTAGCCCAATTTTGAGTTATTTGAATTTCTAGATTTCAAAATCAGTTTTCTCAAAAACCCCATCTGCGATTTCGATTTTGAGTCGATCAGCGTACCATGTTTACCCTATGTACCAAGTTTTGTTCTGTATATCGCACCATAAGCCACAGAAATTGCCAAAAATGACCAAATTTTTTCTCGTGGCCATGCTTGCCTTACCGTACAGTCGCAGTTTGGTTACCTCATGGTTGGACAGAAACTGAAAATAGCGCAGCCACGAGTAGAAATTCGATATACAGAACAAAACTTGGTACATAGGGTAAACAAGGTAAGTACGCAGATGCCAAAAATTGACTCAAAAAATCAAAATCGCAGATGGGGTTTTTGAGAAAACTGATTTTGAAATGTAGAAGTTCAAATAACTCAAAGTAGGCTACAGATAGAACTTTTTTCAGTAGGACCAGAAAGATAGAGCAGATCAAGAGCTTTCGAATGGTATGTCACAAGCTCCATTCCCTGCATTGGGAGCTGAGAAAACTGAGCTCGAAAATCACCTGTTTACAGTCCGAATGGCTCTGAACTTCAACTTTGAGGGGTCATATTTCAGGAACCACTGGGAGTTAGGAGCTGAAATTTTGGGTATTGCATCATCGTAAATACTACTTTCATTGAGCCAAAGCTAAAAAAGAAATCGGAGATGGTAGTGGACAATTTATCCAAAAAATTTGTTCATTTTCATATGGAAAGGCCCAAATAGGACAAAATTTGTTTTGCCAATGGGGGAGTTATACACTAGGGGATATACAAATGGCGGATGTAGGCCTACCTACACCCAAAAAAACGGTACCCAGCGCCTGCACCAAGTTCGCTCAAATGTTGCCCACATATTGTCCATTCGTTTGCCATTTACTTGGTAAAAATTTCGAATGAAACTGCTGTATTGGTAGTGAGGAATTACAGCAGACGACATAAAATTCTTCAATATTTTTTTACCAAGTAAATGACAAACGCTCGGAAATATGTGGGCAAAATTTGAGTGAAATCTGTGCAGGGTAACCTATTGAAATCGGCTGTCAAAATCGTAAAAGGAGAGAATCACCTGTATTTCAGTAACCAATGGAGCGAATGAGACAAACAATAGATTTAGCTGGGCGGGTATACCTCATACCTGTGAGGAAAGGCCACCTAAGTTTCAGGGCTGTGTGACGTGCCGCGTTCCATATGGCGATAGCCGGGCCCCGAAAAGGGGGGAGACAAATAGGACCGAACGGGAATCGAACCCGCTACCCTCGGACACAGCTGCGGACTTAGGCAACCCCACCAGGGACCGGTCCGGGGACTTTTGGCTAAACTCGCCTTACATACCTAGAACTGGTTTACGTACACTACTACTGGCCTCGGACGCTATTGCCATACGTACACAGTACGTAACAGCTGCTATCTCAGCAGCCAATGGACCGATTGAGAATCTATGAGATATCAATCGAATCCTTGAACTCGCCTCTTTCAAACGAGCCATTTTTCCTGATTTGCTGCAACGCAAGTTCACATAGGTAGCCAAGTTTACCCCATGGCCGGGTTTACCCCATACTACCTTACTGTCGATATCTGTTAGGAGGAGGACGAGGACGAGGAGACTGACGAAGACGAGACCACCAGCGAGGATGAGAGCGAGGACGATGATGATGATGATGGGCCGGGTGGCGGTGAGGGCGCAGGCGCTGCCACTGGAAACCAGCGCTCCAGGCACTCTCAGAAGCAGGAGCCGCCGCCTACTAAGGAGCCCTCTGACCAGGAGATGTTCTCCGAACCGTCCAGGGACGGTTTTCAGGAAGCAGAGCAGCCCAGCAGCAACAGCGCCACCATGATTGGAGCGAGCGTCGGGAGCGTTGCGTCGTTCTGGGCCAGGAAAGCAGCGGAAACGGAAGCTTACCTCCGCGAGGAGTGGGCCAGGGGAATGGCGAGGCGCTTCGGTCAACACCAGCAGCAGCAGGGTTCGAAATTTGCACGTCTACTAGGACGCATTATGGACCAGTTGCGTTGTTGCGAATCTCACACTAAATACGGCGGGATCGCTTTTGACCAACCCTACCGCGATAACGCAACTGGTCGATAATCTGAATTCGTAGTCGTAAGTAGAATGTCCCATGTTGTTATTCTGTCATTTACCATACATATTTTGCTGACATGAGGTAGGTAGCCTACATACATACAGCTCCTAACCATTGCCACGTATAGTCACCGACACGATCAAAAGCGTGCTTGACAATTTTGGCGCTCCGTAGTAATCTTAGTAAATCTGGCATTTCTACACAAGAATAGCAACCGGCTTTTTCGACCCTTTTTCAAACACTATTGCTATTCTTGTTTAGATTGTCAGATTACTACGGAGCGCCAAAATTGTCAAGCACGCTCTTGATTGTGTCGGTGACTATATGCCATCAGAACCGAGGGAAGAAGTGGAAAGTTGTCCGTGCATTTATGGGGAGTCGAAAGTTCGCGTATGTTCTTTTCCACTTCTTCCCGCGGTTCTCTGACTGTACATAGCTTACATGTAGGTACGTACTGTAGTTTCAGGCATGTAGGAATGCGTTGGGGGATGGCTATGGGCACTTTTCATTCTTGGCCAATATGGGGCTGCGTAGGGGGCTAATGCATTCGGGATGGTTGATTGTTATGCACCGGTACATACTGTAGATGGTACTCGTTTAGGTCTCGAACCCACTTCCCAGCCCAATCTTCACTTGGAGTCAGCGGCTAACAGAGGACAAGGAGAGGAAGTCGGTCAGCCAGCAGACGACAACACTATCGAGCGGAACGAGGTAGCAGAATAATATATTCTGGTTGTTACCTACAAATGATGGCACGTTCACCAAACGTCCGTCCGCCCATCCTCCATCCGTTCGTCAGCCCATAAGTGTTCATCCGTCCATTTGTCCGTCAACCAATATGGGTTGACGAACGGACGTAACGGACATCTGGTGAACTCGCCATTATAATAGTCTGGTCTGGCCAGAAAGAGTTTGCCATAGGACTCAAGTCGTCCTGCGTAGATTGCATTTACTTTTGCTAAATAGGAGTACACGAAGCATGGACAGAAATCCGCATATGTGAATCTATTTTACGCAACGCGCTTTGAATGCCGTGGCAAACTCTTGCTGGCCAGACTATAGCTGTGTCTCTCTGTGATGAAGCAGGTTTCCCCGCGAGCCTTTCCAGTTAATGTTTCAAAGATCTAAGATATATTTGGCGAGTCTGAATGAATTATTGGTGGTGTTAAGGCAACGACTAATGATATGAATGTACGTACGCGCAAGGAAAATGAGCTAATAAAACTGGGGTGGATTTGGATTTGAATTTGGGTGGAGTCTTTGGGGTATGCCCTAGCCATTGTCTAGCCTATGCCTCTTGTGGGTGAATTCTCTAGTTTGTCTCTACGTACGTACGGTAAACTCAGAAGGTTGATGTTTCAGGGGATATTTTTTATTATGTGGTAACCAATGCTAAGTATCACATTTGTCACAGGTGAAGGGCTTTTCTCCCAGTGGAGATTAAGCCTATACCGTCGTTTTTCGTATTTTTGACAGCCTCAACTAAACAAAACGGGGCTAATAAAGAGCTAAAAAGGGGGATTTTTGTCTCGGGTATTACCTGTATCGAGCTAATGTTGTTTCAGACTTGCTATACATATTTGATTGTGTTTCTGAACTACTGATAACGCAGAGACGTCCACAAATTTCGCAATAGAAAATTTCGCTTTCGAGCTAATGTTTCAAAGACTGTGTAAATATTTGATTGTGTTCCTGAATTACTGATAAAATGGAGACATCTTTCCTCACCAGGCGAACTCTTACTGGCCAGACTATAATGGCTGCTACTGCCTTGTGTTTCAGCAGGAAGGCGCCGAAGGAGCGGGAGACGACGCGACCAAGTTGGTCGAAGCTCAAAGGAGCCATAGCAGACAGTCCTGCAACGAAGAGAGCGTCGACAGCATGACGGAGTTCGTTACCGGGAACGACGCGGAAGCTGATTGGCAGTGGGAGTGGGAGTGGAGTGAGGAGTGGAGAGCGGAAATGGCGAGGCGCTTCGGTCAGCAACAGCTGCATCACGGTTCGAAATTTGCACATGTGTACTAGGACACGTTATGGACCAGTTGCGTTGTTGCGAAGCTCACACTAAATACCGCGGGATCGCTTTTGAACAACCCTACCGCAATAACGCAACTGGTCGATAATCTGAATAAACTATCTATTGAACTATCACATGCTATGCATGCAGGCGAGACCAGCGAGGACGACGATGATGGGGCGGGGAACGAGGACGACGATGATGGGGCGGGGAACGAGGACGACGATGATGGAGCGGGTCCCAGCAGCCACAGCGTCTCCATCTTTGGAAGAAACGGCGAGAGCCCTGAGGAGTACTGGGCCAGGTCGACGGCGGAAACGGAAGCTTTCATCCGCGAGCAGTTGGCCCTTGAAGCGGCGAGGCGCACGGTAAACTCGTACGTACGTACGGTAAACTCAGAAGATTGATGTTTCAGGGGGTATTTTTTATTATGTGGTCTGCCTCGTGCTAATGTTTCAAACTTTCGATACATATTTGGTTGCGTTTCTGAACCACTGCTAACGCAGAGATGTCCACAAAATTTCGAAATAGAAAATTTCGCTCTCGGCTAATGTTTCAAAGATTGTGTAAATATTTGATTGTGTTCCTGAATTACTGATCTGAATGACCTACTGACAACTACTGATAAAATGGAGACACCTTTCCTCACCAAACGAACTCTTACTGGCCAGACTATAACAGCTCGCTGCTGCTACGGCCTTGTGTTTCAGCTGGAAGATGCCGGATTGGCCGATCCCAACCTCAACGGCAATGGTGGAAGCGGGGAGGAACCGCCGCCGAGCCAAGAAGGAGCGGGAGACGCGACACTTCAGTTAGCCGGTCAGCGAGCGGTCGACAATACTACAGGGAACGCCGAGCAGCTCCTGGTATTTTATTTAGTCTATTTTGCGTAGTTTGCAGTATGTAGGGTACTATGGGGTAAACCCGGACACCTAGTATATCTCAGGAACCATACGACCGATTGAGATAAGTATTCTACCAATCGATTCCTTGAACTCTCCTCGTTCAAATGAACAACTGTTTTTTTGTCAGGCTTCAGAAAAGCTTAGGTGTCCGGGCTTACCCCCACAGTACCCTACTTCTGCAGAATAGGAGAACGTGATGCATGGACAGAAATCCACATTTCGATTTTTACTTTTTTCGCACTGTTGATGTGCGAAAAGTAGAAGCATGCAGATTTCTATCCATGCCACACATTTGGCACCAGTTGCACGAAGACTTTTGGGTTGTCGCGGCGCTTTTAGTACTGAAATATCGATTATCGATCGATTATTTGTGATAGGCTGATCAGATCAAAAATCGAAGGCCTTCCTGGCGCCCTTGTGGGGATAAGACTGTAGGAAGAGCTGTCGATAGTAGCTGCAGTGCAACCTCACTGAATGCATCGCATGAGAGACAGAAAACACGGGAATGGGTAAACTCGGAAATTTGATGCTGCGACCAATTGATATGATGCGTACGTGCTCTATAATTTTTGTTTGAAGAGTTGGTCCAATCAACTTCTTTCGTATGATCCTAGTTGTTTGGTGAAATTTTGGAAGCTGCTCAAAAGAGTGGCTGACTCTTCTTGCCGCGCTTGCGATAAGACTGCAGAAAGGGGCGTCGATATAGCTCTTGGGTTTATCAGGAACCAATAATCATGGGATTATGGGCATACCGTATTTACCGGTGCATAGACCCATTGGGCTTCCCATCCGCAATGCATTTTTCTGTCTGTCATGCAATGCATGCATTCCGTCAGGTTTGCACTGCAGCTAATATCGACGCCCCTTTCTGCAGTCTATCACCGCAAGGGAGGCAAGAAGAGTCAGCCACTCTTTCGAGCAGCTTCCAAAATTTCAACTATGATATCCGATCCACCCGACAATCAATGACTGTAGAGCACGTACGCATCATACATCATGTGGTCGAAGCAGCAGGTTTCTGAGTTTACCCATTCCTGTGTTTTTTGTCTCTCATGCAATGCATTCAGTCAGTAGTGGGCTACACACGTGGTGAGTAAACTCACGGTGAATTCACCGGTGAGTTTGAACTTCGAGTTTTATTTTTCGTGTAGAGCATTCTCACTTGCTCCCAAAAGCAAAATTTTTCTCATGTGTTCACACGACGGTGAGTTTCAAACTCACGGTGAATTCACCGGCCTCCCTATGCTTCATCGCATACTTATGGGGAATTCCCCGTGAGTTTACTCACCACGTGTGTAGCCCACTTGTAGTGGTTGCACTGCAGCTAATATCGACGCCTCTTTCTGCAGTCTTATCACCGCAAGCGTGCAGTCTTTAGAATGAGCCGTCGCGAACATTGTTGCTAAAAACGGACTGAAGTGAAACTTCATTGCATCAGTACAGGCAGATGCAAACTGAGAAATCTGATGTTTCATGTGAGTGTTTTATGTGACTCTATGGGCCAGTGTTTTTGCAGTTGATGGTGCGCCCTTTGGGCTCCGACCTATCTTTGTCAATTTTTGAAAGTTGCTCAAAAAACTTTTGGGCAACCTAAAAATTCAGTGATCGTAGAGTGAGAGGAGTGATAGGGAACCGTTACTTCACTGCAAGCCAAGTGTTACACTACATATGTACTTACTGGCCAGACTATAACGGCTGCTGCTGCCTTGTGTTTCAGCAGGAAGGCGCCGAAGGAGCGGGAGACGGGACGCCGCAGCTGGAGAATGAGCAAGGCACTACTCCGCTGCCTTTCAGCGAAAACGATCAGTTGGCTGCGCGTTCAACTCCTATACCCGGCATGCGAGATGCCGACGCGCTGATGACGCTCTTGGGAATGCAGTTCCTCACAGCTACGACTACTGCCACTGCTTCAGCTACTGGCGGATTCTACGGTCCTCAGCTGCCGGGCCCTTTGGAACCGCCGCCTGGCTATGCGAAGGCGACCGTGGCGGACCATTACGAGCGCGGAGTACTCGGACTGCCGCAAGAGGATGAGGTATACATATACAGAGTGTCCCATAATAAACTCACCGGATGTTTGTGCCTCTCATTCATCAGCGGAGCGTTCGATTTCAGTACGCTCTTTTGTAGTTTGTAGCTAAGGCTTCAAAGTTTATGCAGGTAAAATTTCAGCCATGTAGTCCTTCTATCAAGGAAGTTATGAAAGCTCAAACTTTTGGACACAAAAATTCACGTTTTTTTCACTATGTGGCTAAACCTGGGTTTTAAGGCCGAAGTTAGCACTCCACGGATGAGTTTCTTCAATTTTCTTCACAATGGCGCACTACATTTGGTTCTGCCGCGTCTTTCATGGGATATTGAACAGGATTTGAAGATGTATTTGCTTTTGGATGGTAGAATATGCTCCATATTGTGGTAAAATATAAGGCAAATCCTCGATTTCTGAGGTCAGCCTTTCTGAGTTGTTTTGAGCCACTTCCTGTTGCCCTAGAAAGTTGAAATTTTGCATGCATAAACTTTGAAGCCTTGGCTACTAATTGCAAAAGACCGCTTTTGAAAATGACACCCCACTGTGGAGATAGAGACACAAACAGCCGGTGAGTTTATTATGGGACACCCTGTATTTACATACGCAGTGGGATAACTGTGTGAGGGATTCTCAACTCAACAGAAGGTCAGACATCTCTTCTCTATGTGGGATTACGTGGGTCCTATGGGGTAAACCCGGCTGGTTATTGGTGGGGCAAACCCGGCTGGTTATTGGTGGGGCAAACCCGGTCACCCACGTGTAAAGGCCTTGGCGGGTAGTAGATGCTAGCAAGAATATATAATCCCTGTATGGAGAAGAATGGCCTACGTAGTGAAAAGAAACAAGAAACGAAGCAATCCCTGACTCGTTTTGGCCCCAAAAAATTGGATATCCAATAAAATGGTTTCGAAATATCCAATGGGATCCAATTTTTTGGGGCCAAAACGACTCAGGGATTGCTTCGTTTCTTTTCATTTTCACTATGTAGGCCATTCTTCTCTTTACAGGGATTATATATTTTTGGTACTAGGTGACCGGGTTACCCCTCAATGCCTTCTGAAATAACAGCGGACAAGCTGAAGGATGTCTTTTATACTGTACCGTAAAGGGTGAAAAACTTGACGAAAAGAGTAATTTCAGTACTTAAGCATGTGCCACGTGATTTTGCACTTTCCAGAGACTCGACACCCGCGTGGACCTGCTGACGCTTTACGCCAACGCGCCGCTTTTGGCGATCAGCAAGAAAGACATCATACCCCAGTTTTACCAACTGTTCAACAGCATGGTGACACTCTACACGTTCTACCAGCCGCCCAATCGTCACTTCGGCTTTGGCACTCCCTTGGAATTCGCGAATGCTGCAGTAAGGAACTAGTGGACAAGTTTTGATTGGAAATATCCGACGGCGACATTTTGTCCCATGTGCATCGATGGTGCGGAGTAATAATTCCAATCAATGCTTGTACCGCGTAGGGCATTTTTTTATGTTTTGCCAATATGGGGCTATGCATAGGGGTAATAATAGGGTGCATAGGGGCACAGGTAAAGGTAATAATTAGGTACAGATGCTGTTTCAGGTTGGCTTGCCGGTAGCCGTCGTCACGTTTAAAGAGGAGACGGGAGAAGCGTCGGTGGCTCTGAGAGCCGTCGTGGTCGAGCGCTACGCGGAGAGCGAGACTGTTCTCGTCTACCTGGTGGACTGTGGCATCCAAGCTACTCTGACCATGGACTGGCTGAGGTAGTTAAGTATTTGTATGTACAGTACCAGTATGGGTGGTGTGATGGACTTGATGTATGGTGGTGCTATACCTGCAGTTATTTCCGAGCACTGTTCTTGGTAACATTTTAGTGCGAGCGAATACTAAGTAAAGAAAACAGAGCCAAAGAGAGTAACATTTGCCACAAAACACTTGGAAATAACTGCAGCATTAGCTTAGCTCGTTGGGCGACAGGGTGTACGTCCTATCCAACTGGAAATACTGTAAGTTGAGGTAGCCCGAGTTACTCCGCACATGCCATTAGTTACATCTGCATTTATGTAGGTACAGTCCAGAACATCCGTTTGCTGTGGGGTACTGTGGGGTAAACCCGGCCACCTATAAGCTCCATTGAACTTACCGTTTCAGCAAATAATGAAACAGGCAGCTCATATGAAAGAGGATAGTTCAAGGAATCGAATGATGCAAAAATTTGTGCCAATCGGTTGCCGAGATATGCAGCCCTGAAACTTTTTCTGATTTTCCCATTGGCCTGGTTTACCCCACACTACCCTACGTAATAGCCAGTCATTTTTGATGTCACAGAACAGCCTAAATGATTTGCAGGTACATCCCCGTCTGCTTTGTCACTCAGCTGGAGGCTGCGGCGGTGTTGGTGACGGTGCACGGAATCGAGCCGCTGGATAACTACCGCACCTTCCACGGGCTCGCTCGCTCCCGCATGAAGTCATGGTTCTTCAACGGCAACCAAGGAGAGTTTTCCACTATCGCGCGCTCTCGACCGCCGCACAATCCCGAGAAGTAGGTGGGAATAAAATTGACTGAACAACCGGTTACGCGAGAGGTCCAGGGTTCGATTCCCTGGCACATCTGGCAAATTTTCCTTCTCGACTTGTGTTCCAGTCCAGTAGATGGTCGCTGGTCATCCGGGTGTGTAGTCAAGTGGTTAGGCGCTGGCCTGGAACGCGAGAGGTCCAGGGGATCGATTCCCTGGCACATCTGGCAATATTTCCTTCTCGAATTCAAGTGCGATTTGGAATTTCTTGCAGGTACGTGGTCGAGCTGGCGACCGTCGGGAACAATGGCTGCGTGGATACACTGGCTGAGTACCTGATCCATCACGAGGTGGTGAACTCCACGGATGACTACGAAGACCCGATGTCTTCGGAGTTTGACGACGCCAGCTTCATCGACAGTGACGCCACGGATCCATTGGTTCCCAGTGATCCCGGGCCGGAAGATTGAACAGTTGCTGTGGACGCATCTCATAATTACATAACTGTTTAGTGCTGGCTAATTTGGGCGGGCAGAGGGGGGAAATTTAGGCCGTACTCTTCCCTGAGTACAAAACGACACTAAAACGAGTAGTATACGTTTATTCAATCAGAAATTGATATGAATATTGTAAGCGTCGAATGTGAACAGTAAAGCACACATTTTACAACACTGTTTACATAATATAAATATGGAAGTCACAATGAAACGTAAGCACTCTAAAACTTGTACACACGGGCATGATTTGCGATATCAAAGTTGTCAAGAGAAGTGAGAAAAGAATTGCGCGAATTACTTGAAACAATATTATCCGGTAGCAAGTTCCACAAAGGGACAACACGGTGCCAAAACATTGTTTGTTGTAGGCTAATATTTGGATATGGTACAATAAGCCGAAGTGGATGCCCGCGAATTGAACGCGCTCTACGAAAGAACTGATTCTCATCCAAGTCAACCCGCCCCGTAAAAACACAATAGCACATGCAGAGATCAGCTTTTAAACGACGCACCTCCAAACTCTGAATACCTAGGTGAGCACATCGCAACTCATAGTTAGGCTTGACACCATGACACCTGGAGAAAACAGCTGAAGTGTAGTATGACTGCACACGCTCAATCAAGTAGTAGTATAATGCAAACGTATCAGCTTTTCCTCACACCTTTGCTGGTACACCAATAAAAGTGTCGTTTTGTATGTTAGGGTACTGCGGGGTAAACCCGGACACGTAGTATATCTCAGCAACCATAAGACCGCTTGAGACAAGTATTCTACCAATCGATCCCTGAACTCTCCTCTTTCAAATGAGCTACAATGTTCATCATTTGCTAAAGCGGCAAGTTCAGAAAAGCTTAGGTGTCCGGGTTTATCCCGCTTTCAGGATCAGGGCTGCGTGCGTACCTGCTCAGTAATCGATTGAGACAAATTGTATCAATCGATTCCTTGAAACTTTCCTCTTTCAATTCTGCTGTTCGGTTCATCCTCTGCTAAGTTCAAAAGAGGGTCGTTGGCCGAGTTTACTCCATGCTACCCTACTGTTCTTTGCCAGCGCTTTATCTTCAATGTTTCACAGCGCGAGCTTGACCAATTATCAGCCGGTCAGGATCATTTTTGTTGCAAGCGTGGCTGATTTGTCTAACAGGAGATGGGGCACGCTGAGTTTGACCCAAATTATCCCTTGTTGACTAGAATTATCCAGCACAACACATGTCTCAGATGTCGCTGTTGTATCTCCTTCTCTCCTTCCTGTACATGTTTCATGTGTACTGTATCTATCTACGTACGGTTTATGTGTACCTTTTGCTGTGTACAGTGATGTGTGTATGTTGTTTTATGTAAGTTTCGTTGGGTACAATATTATGTACGTTTCCGACTGCGAACTTTTTCCATGCGAAAGCTGAATGTGAGAAAGAAGCAGCTCCTCACCATAGCCAGGAATGTATACTATTATCCACCATATGCAGTAAGGGAATTGGGTAGGTCGAAGGTGACCCCGCGGCATTTAGTGAAAGTTTGGATCGGTGTCTGCGCGGTCGTCGACGTCATTTTGTAGTCAATTCTTCTTTTCACTGGCTCCTTTTCCGCTCCCAGATGATTGAACAAGGTCGACGACCCCGCAGGCACCGACCCAAACTTTCACTAAATGCCGCGGGGTCACCTTCGACCGACCCAATTCCCTTACTGCATATGGTGGATAGGTAGGGGCAATAAATAGGTGAAGCGTTTCCGTACAAAACATCACTGCGACCAAGTAGGGTCGTACCTGCGGAATCCGTAGGCGTGGAAGTTGCCTTCCAAGGGTGTGGAAGAACGCATTCCACGAGTGCAGATTCCACAGGTACGGGATCCTCAGGTACGACCCTGCTTGATCGCTATGATGTTTTGTACGGAAAAGCTTCACGTGTATTTCGTCCCCCTACCTATAATAGTATACATTCCTGCCATAACCTCATGTACAAATTAGCCTGATGCAGTAGGATTTGGTTTTGTACTAGCATGACCATGACTATGCATGCAGGTACAATGAGTGTACGGTGTAACAGTGTACGGTGTAACAGTATCTCACGCCAAAACGGCAACGTGTTCTCAATTTTTATTTTTTCCTTTTTTCTTGAGTGTATGCTTGATCATGTCAGCTGAACACAATTGATCATTGTTGATGCGACTGTAGCGTGTTGTGTAAGTAAGCACTATTGCATGATACCGTGTGTGTTACGTACAATGTACATGTTGTGTAAACATCATGTTTATGTTTTGGCAACATTGCGGAGATGATGATACGCTTGATCGTTGGAGTGTACCTACAATGCCGTATTTACCGTGCTGCGGAAGTAAAACACTTGTTCCATTGAATTGACCTGGTCGCAATTGTGGAGACCTCTGCACCTTCAGAACTAGGTAGGTAGTAGGTACCACCGGTCCGGTGCAAATAATAAACCAATAAATACAAAGGAAAGGGCGCAGAGGGGCGATAAGCTTGTTACCGTACCGATGACTAACTGATGATGAAATGGTTTACAGTTTATTGGGCTTTTCTAAAGGCGGGCGCAGACAGGGGCACGGTTACGTTACCCGTGCTTTGTGCTACCCATCTATTTGCACATTGAAATCAGATCCACATTTTTCCTGCTCACTCAAATATGCTCATATTGAAAACGGGATCTATAGTTTCTACATTGTACCATGTTATGCGTGTGAAATTGCGCTCTTACTGCCTATTTTTGCCCTATGCTTGTTATGTAAATTGCGCTTTTACTGCCTATTATTGCCCAAGCCCTCTTTTTCAGAATTATAGCAGGATTAGCCAAATCTACCACATTTCCAGTAGCTGAATACTGTTCGTATATGGCTTGAAAACCTTTTGTACTTGTATTTGAAAGTTGAATTTCCGAGTATTATTCGATTTTCGCCCTGCCCACTTTGCATGGCTGTCGCATGACCGTGCCCCTGGCCGAGCCCGCCTTTAGAAAGAAAGGACACAGACAGAAAGAAAAGTTGATTTCGAAAATTCGAAGACGGAAGAAGCCGGTTTCGCAACGACGTGACCAAGAAGGTCACAGCTCAAGGAGCCATCCGGAAATTCGGCGGATCGCGGATGCAGAAAGACTAGTGCAGCATTTCGCAAAGAAGATCAACGGTGGCGAGTCAGCAGCGGAAGTGAACGGTGGACGGTGGGTTTGGTGGCGGTTGGGCAGGCAGTCGCAGTAGTCAGCGGAGAACATCACTATGCGCCGCTCAAGTAAAAAGGCATATGCCGCGTTCACCAGTCTGTTACATCCGTAAATCCGTCTTGTTTGTCCGTCATTTCGTCATAATGTTCGTCAACGTTTGATGGCGCGTTCACCAGACGTCCGTACGTCCGTCCTTCCGTTCGTCAACCCATATGTGTTGACGAACGGACGGATGGCAGAACTCTGAGTTGACGACGGACGTACGGACGTCTGGTGAACGTGCCATGACGTGTCTAGGAGTACGCGGGTCGTTTGCGGTCCTGTATACTCGACGGACAGATTTACAGACGTCTGGTGAATGCGGCATATTCACGAGTTACAGTAAAGGAAAGTACTGGGTCGCGAGCTGACCCAACCGTGATATTCAGTGCAAATTTTGATTGGCGTCTGCGGCTCGATCGGCGTCGAGTAGGCAGCTGGGAAGAAGAAGAAAGCGAGCGGAGAAGAAAATATGTTGACCGCGACGCCGATCAAAAATTGCACTGAAAGTCACTGCAACTCGTGAATAGCCGATGAGGCTATCTATGGTGCTTTTGCTGTAGGATAAGCAGGTTACAGAGTGTCCCAAAATATACTCAGGGGCTTTTTGCGTTGATAACCTTCGAGGAGAGTGAAAAAGCCAGAAAATGTGCCGAATTTATTTATTCAATAGATGAAAAGTCCATAGAAATTGGGGACTAGAGAATGTGAAGGAAAATCTTGAAATTTGGCGACACAGTCCAAAAGAACCGCATTGAAATATGAGGTTTATAGCTCGAGAGTTGTTATCCTGGGAATCCCCGGAGTGTAGTATGGGACATCCTGTAGCATTTTGCTGCGCTACAAGCTGCGATTTACTGCTGCTTATTTACCGGTGCACCCCCCATCCCCCAAACGAATGGAGCGAAATTTCCATTGCATTACCCCCTCCTATGCATAGCCCGTATTTGCATAGCCCCGGGCTCACTGGTAAATACGATAGCTCCGGCTGGCGCATTGCAGGTGACCCCAGAAGGGATTCACCACGCATGGACAGAGGCCGCTTTTCTGCCGTCGCTACCGCGACCAAGTTGGTCGCAGCTCAAAGGAGCTCTGGCAGACAGCCCTGGGCCTGGGAACAGGAAGATTGGACGAAGAAGACGATTCGGCCTGACTTCATAGAGGCGAGGCGCGAGAATCCGATGTATACCGCAGAGTTGGACTGTCAGCGCGCTTGCCGGTTCCCACTGCCATTGACGGCGGATCAGCATGAGAAAACCGACATGCTACTGACGACGCAGGTGGCTGTCCAGCCGGGCAATTTTCCGTTGGTCGGAACCAGGGAAGTCGAGACACTACCACAGCTGGAAGCGGGGCTCGAAGATATGGAGCGGAGTAACGATTTCCTACCGCCGGGCGACTGCAAGATTATGGGCCTTGACACGGAGCATTTCAACTCAAAGGGTCAAGACCGAGGAAACTTCGTGGTGGGGTCGAATGGAAGGCCGCTGATGTTGGGCACAAACCACTGGGCCAACTTCTCGGAGTCTCGGCGTCGCCTCTACGGCATTATCCCGAAAGACGTCACCATATCCGGCTCTTGGCTGTCCGTTGTTCAACTGGCGGGACCGAATGGAGCCATGGTTGCCATCTACCTGCGCGACCTGGTTAAGAACAAGTACGATGCGCGAAAGTGCTTCACTACTACGAGCAAAACACCCCCTGACTTCGACTGGTGGGCGGATCTTGCGGATGAGGATTGTTACGAACAGGCGTTCGCCAAGGACACAGAGCCGAAGAAGGAAGGTTTGCGCTGCTCGCCTACGTGCACGTCGGAGATTCCCGCAGTTTTGAGGAAGTTTCTGATGCACTCGCAACATGTCTTCATCGTGGTCAACGAGGATTCGGAAGCTAACGCGTGGCGCCGCACGTTTGGCTTGCCTGTGCGCCGCTACGAGGAGGTGGGAAACAATCCCAACTGCATCAAGATCATCGATCTGGCGGACATGGCCTTCGCCTTTGGATTTGGGGAAAGGAAGCAGACGGGCCTGGGTCGAATGCTGGCGTGGGCCACTGCTGGCGTCGAGTTGAGGCCGGGGGTGCCGAAAAGCCAGTTCCCCATTGGAAGATCCGCGGCTTGGGCTCTGGGCCATAAGAACAGCGTTCCGACGGATTTCACCACAATAGGCCTGCAGTTCGCTGGTGGGTTGAAGGCAATGTCGGAGGAGAAGCGCTTGTACTGCTTGTTGGATGCGCTCTGCAACGTCTACGTTTTTACAGGGTGTCTCACGAAGCCCTGCCCAACGATCCAGCCTTTATATTAACTGCCGTATTATTTCTAGCTGAAATTTTCTCCCCAGAAACCCAGGAATGTAGGGTACTGTGGGGTAAACCCGGCCACCTATGCTCCTTTGAACTACTTAGCTCATTTGAAAGAGGAGAGTTCAAAGAATGAATTGGTGTAATGTTCGTTGGGAAGCTCGTTCTGGTTCATTGGTTGCTGAGATTTGGAGCCCAGAAGCCCAGAAAGTTAGCTGGCTGGATTTTCCCTTGGCCGAGTTTACCCCATAGTACCCTACGATACAAAATTACCCAAATTGAAACACGTCAAGTAGAAGGGATGAACGAGCTTCCCAATTTGGGAAAGCTCAGTGGAAAACGGAAGCGAATACGTGCCATCAGTAAGTATAGGGTACTATGGGGTAAACCCGGACACTGGGGTATACCCGGACACCTAGTATATCTCAGCAACCATAAGACCGATTGAGACAAGTATTCTACCTATCGATTCCTTGAACTCTCCTCTTTCAAATGAATCTACCATGCAAGTTCAGAAAAGCTTAGGTGTCCAGATATACCCCGTGTCTGGGTTTACCCCATAGTACCCTACAGAGTGTCCCAAAGTAAACTGCGGGGGTTTCCGCTCAGATTTCAACGCGGTTTTTTGTATTATGTAGCCAAGGCTTCAACTTAGTGGCAGGCAAAATTTCATCTGCGTAGCTACATTGGTTATAGTTTTATTGGCCTTCAAAATTTTGGTCCCGTTTTTTGCAGTTTTTCCCTCAGTACTGTAGAATTGCGGTTTTAAGATAACTCAAATTTGTATTTTTGCTTCCAGACTTTGAACTGACGTCCACACGTCAAGTTCTCTTCCCATGTGGATTGCTATTAGGCACTTAGAGCAAAATTTGGCAGGTGCTGAGCTGTAGTATTACTGCGGAAAGCCCCAGAGTTTATTATGGGACACCCTGCATTAGGGAGGTCTACGTGAGACACCCTGTACCACTACTCTTTACGCTGCGACTGTGAGAAAAGGCTTGGCCGCCGGGTCCGCGAGGTCATACGTCGAATCCGTGCCTACTTCCAGGAGCCTTTGGTAGCGCATCAGGAGCCGCTGAGCGACAACGAGCAGCTCAACACGATCATTAGTTCGGTGACGAATGAGCTGGTGGAGATGTGGGTGAGCAAGATCAAGGTCGAGCATCTGCTGGCGGACTCTCCTGTGAACAGGGCCTTCTGGGTCGAAGAGTCCAAGCTGGTGGCGAAAACGCTGCGCTGTCCCCTCCTGAGGAACCTGAATCTGCAGCCGTCTGTTCATTGCAAGGCGCTTCGACAGATTCTGCAGATGATTGACGCCAGGATCAGCATGCGGGTGCGTAAGGTGCGCTTCAGATCTCCGGGGAAGGTGGAATTCATCAAGCGTCAACGCGATTCTTTGGAGGCGGAGGAGAGGGAGGCGGGTGTGAGGGCGAAGAGAATCCGACGAGCAGAGCTCCATGGCTATTTCCCGTCAAAGACTGACGGAGCCCAAAGGGGCAGATTCCATCATCAAGCCGGAGCGTCTGCTCGTCCCTCTTACCCTCCTCGTCAGCGCGAGCGCTCCCGCTCTCCGATTCGCAGCTCATCGCATTGGCGTCGCGATTCCCGCGAGCGCCAGCAGTCATCTCATCGCGATTCCACGTGCTGGCAGTCGACGCCTCATCCTCGTCCTCGTCGCGATCACGAGCGCTCGCAGCCATCATCTCGGCATCATTCGCGCGATTCACGTCATCTCGCTGCGTCGTCCTCGACGCGTCGTCGCGTTGAAGAGGTGGAGCCGACGGACGGCGACTGTATTACGGTGCAGAGCACCTACGACTACGAGACTTTGGAGCAGACGGACTTGCTGCAGAAAGACCAGATGTTGGTGGATATCTCGGACGAGGAGGACGACTGGCTCCAGCAGAGTGGATGCCACAAGTCTCCTATTCGCTTCCCATGATTGCAAGAGACAGGTGCGTATTTTGTGCTTCTACTGTGCGTATGTTTTTGCTTCGCATGTGTATGCACGTACATACATACACACGCCCACTCAACTCAGTACGTGACGGTTACTACTGAACGCACGTACACGTAGTAGTAGTATGTATGTACTAGTATGTAACGATGCAATGTATTTATGTACGCACAGTGCAGAAGCAGACTGTGACCATGGCTTCCTTGCTTGCTTGCTCTGGGAGGGTACCGTGGGGTAAAGTCGCTTCAATTGAGTAGTTTTTGCTTTGCTTCAAGCTTCTGGTTCCTGAGATCTGCTTAGGTGACTGACTTACCCCATGGTACCCTATATGCAGGGTGGTTCATGATAAACTCACCGGATTTTCGTGCCTCTCATTCATCAACGGAGCACTCGATTTCAGTACGCTCTTTCACATTTTGGTAGCTAAGGCTTCTTCAATTGTGCAGGCAAAATTTCATCCCCGTAGTCCTTCTACCAAGGAAGTTATGAAGGCTCAAACTTTGTGGTACAATATTCAATTGTGGTGCAAATCCTTGATTTCTGAGGTCAGCCTTTTCTGGGTTGTTTTGAGCCGCTTCCTGTTCGCCTAGAAAGTTGAAATTTTGCAGGCATAAACGCTGAAGCCTTGGCTACTTACTGGAAAACCTCATTTAAAAATGACACCCCGCTGTGGAGATAGAGACACAATCATTCGGTGAGTATATTATGAAACGCCCTGTACTTCCAAAGCCTGAAACTCTCCAGTTGAGAAGGAAAATTTGCCAGGGAAGGGAATCGACCCCTGGACCTCTCGCGTTCCAGGCGAGCGCCTCAACCACTTGGCTACACACCCGGATGACCTCAGTATTTTCCCCTTGTGATCATGACAGCGCCGTTCCTAGTCAGGCGTGTGCAGAACAGTTTAGCTTGTTCGTTTTCGGCGGCCATAGTCACCACCGTTGTATGATTTTTAGGCTTCTTCAACCCCCAACTGCACAATCATCACACCTGACACCTCTACCAAAAGTAGTATATAATTCTGCTTAGGGAAGAGTGGAGGACGAAGTGAAAAGAAACGAGGCAATCACTGACAGGAAATCGCCCAATCCCTATTAGTTGGATATCCAATATAAGTAGGTTTCGTAGTATCCAATGAATAGGGTATCAACTATCCAGTAGTAGGGATCCAGTTATGGGGAGATGTCCTGCCAGTGATTGCCTCGTTTCTTCTTACTACGTCCATCCTTCTCCTTAATAGCAGAATTATATATTATTACCTCTACCTATTGTCAAGTCAGCAAAATTTTGGTCTCCGGGAACAACGCTGCGCTGCGGTTACTGTCAGTCAGTAGTACCAGGAATGTTACAGTAGTACGTATGGGGAAACCAGTGATGTTTGGTGATGTTCGTGTTGTGTTATAATACCTAGTGTTACGAATGTAGCTACTTACTTGCCTTAGTGTCTTTATGTAGTGCATACTATTGCGGGTCTGTTTGGAAAGTAATGGGTAGCTACGTAGTTTCACGAATACATGCATAGTATAGGGTAGCATGGGGTAAACCCAGCCATGGATAAATCCGGCCGCCTATCACAGCAACCAATGGACCGTTTGAGACACTGTATGATATCAATCCATTCTCTCCTGTCTCCTCTAATGAGCTATTTGGTTCATTGTTTTCCGACGCAGCGGGATTTGTCCTATCGCCGGGATTTCCCCATGGTACCCTACTTTATTCGCTCCGTTCTATTTTCATGCATTGCATAGTTCCCTACTTCATTCCTGCATCTTCTCGTGCATTACTGACTTGCCCAGGTGTAAGCAATCAGGGAGCATCAGGCGATCAACATGATTACGTGTTTCTTATGTAGTACATGTATGAAATGTGTGCTCAATAAGTGTGTGCGGTTTTGTACAGTAGCTCGCTCAAGTTTTTGCTCAATGTATGACATGTACTGTACATGTGTGCTCTATCTCAATGTATTTCAAGCTCAGTGTGCTCAGCTCAATGTATTACATGCACATGTGTTCCGTTTTCTGACTGATTTTTCTACGGTGTATGTTTTGATTCTCTGCTACGTTTTTGCTCGCGTGTAATTCCTATACGTGTACCTTGTACCTTGTACCGTGTCCGTGTATCTTGTAATGCGTGGTGCTGTTTCGCTGGATAAGATTGATAAGAATACAGTGGATAAGGTGACGGAGATGCATTCAACAGGTCAAATAGTCCAAAAGGTCAAAAGAATTTCCGTCGGAAGTGCACGCACACACAGTACATACGTAGGAAGTGCGCACACACACAGTACATACGTAGGAAGTGCGCACACACACACACAGTGCATACGTACATACATTTTTATTACGTAGATAATGTACAAAGTGTACGTGTACGTGTACGTACATTTGTGTTGTATGACGTAAAGCAGTGGGAATTTCTGTCGGAAGTGCACACGCAGTGCATACGTACATACATTATTATTACGTAGATCATGTACAAAGTGCACGTGTACGTGTACGTACATTTGTGTTGTATGACGTAAAGCAGTGGATGGCTCTTCGCAGTGGTTATGCCCACTTTCTGAAGCCACGCCCTCCTCAGCTTCCCACGCCCTGTGACGTCACTGTTCTACAGGACGCTGCGCACTCTTCTACTGAACCGCGCGCTCGTTCTACTGGATCTCGCTTGTCTGAAACGTTGTAGAAAAGAGGAAAAATCCTGTAGAACGGACGAAAATCCTGTAGAACGGACGAGAAATCCTGTAGAACGAACTAAAAAAAATACATTTCAATTTTCGTTCTACAGGCCGTTCTACAGCGTTTTTTCGGAACTTTTTGGCGTCTTGTAGATCGAAAACCGTTTCAGATTTTTCTCACTTCTAGGGATATGCAGGCCTGGATACTAGCTCATCTTGTAGCGCTTGAAATGCTGCTTAAGATAGAATATGTCCGAATTTTCTACGCGTGTGGGCGATTGGTTAAATATTGCCTCAAATTTGGAGCGAAAAGTCAAAAAACCCGAGTTTTATGTAAAGTTGGGGAAAAATGCTCAAGTGCTTTGTCCCAAGCAATGGAGCCGTGGTAACAGCGAAGACACTGTCAAATGCAGCTTGAAACGCTCTTTCCAATGGTGTACTCGGCGACCACTTAACCCTTACCGTTGGCGAGCAACAATATAACGGTGGACAACAGTATAATGGTGGACAACAGTATAACGGTGGACAATGGTATAACGGTGGACAACAGTACCGTATTTACCCATGCATAAAATATGCCTCTGTGCACCTCTCAAAAACATAAGAAATGTCCCATGCATAGCCCCCTTCCTATGCATAGCTTGCTTACTTGCTTGCTTTTTACTTTGCAAAATGCATGACATATCGAACCATGACATAGCCCCATGACCCCATATAGGACCTCTCAATTTTTGCATTGCCCCATGGGGCTATGCATGGGTAAATATGGTATAACGTTGGACAACAGTATAACGGTGGACAACAGTATAATGATGGACAACAATGTAACGGTGGACAATGGTATAATGGTGGATAACAGCATAACGATGGATAGTAGTAGTGAAACGGCGGACGATTCTAGTATACTATGAATGCGGACCAAATAGACACAGTACTGTATGGGTGTGTCGCACTTGCTCACCCAATGCACAATGATAAAGGTGGGCAGTCAGCAATACGTACATGGAAATAGGTACATATAAAAAATTAAAAAAATTCGGACAGTAATATTTTCGGACGGAATTTTTTGTCCGAATTGTCCGAAAATTTCCGCCGTCCGAAATATCCCTTAAGCGCTTCAAATTCTGAATAAGGATAGGCTATGATTGCAGTTCTTTGCCTGTGTGCAATAGGTTAAATATTGGCCCGAAATTTTCACAAAATCGAGTCCATGATTTTTAAAATTCCTTCGCGAGAAAGTGGCGATTCGGCCGGACCATCATTTTTCTACTTTTCTGATTTTATCTCATGAATATAGGTAATCAACCCTCCTGAGTTCGAAAATAAACTCAGTTTTTCAATTTGACCACGTTTAACCGGAGAAACGGGCTCATTTAGGCAGGGTGGTCATGGGAAAAACGGAAACCCGAGTTTCATGTAAAGTTGCGTACCACTGCTCAAGTGCTTTGGCCCAAGCAATGGAGCCGTGGTAACAGCGAAGACACTGTCAAATGCAGCTTGAAACGCTCTTTCTAATGGTGTACTCGGCGACCACTTAACCCTTACCGTTGGCGAGCTTTGACTGAAAATATGCTGAAGGAGCGAAACCACAGAAACAGGGCAAAGTTTTGAAAAGCGCTTGTAGCTTTCCCCCTAAGATATATGCAGGCCTGGATACTAGCTCATCTTGTAGCGCTTGAAATGCTGATTAAGATAGAATTAAGATAGGATATGTCCGAATTTTCTACGCGTGTGGGCGATTGGTTAAATATTGCCTCAAATTTGGAGCGAAAAGTCAAAACACCCGAGTTTCATGTAAAGTTGGGTAAAAATGCTCAAGTGCTTTGTCCCAAGCAATGGAGCCGTGGTAACAGCGAAGACACTGTCAAATGCAGCTTGAAACGCTCTTTCCAATGGTGTACTCGGCGACCACTTAACCCTTACCGTTGGCGAGCAACAATATAACGGTGGACAACAGTATAACGGTGGACAACAGTATAACGGTGGACAACGGTATAACGGTGGACAACAGTACCGTATTTACCCATGCATAAAATATGCCTCTGTGCACCTCTCAAAAACATAAGAAATGTCCCATGCATAGCCCCCCCCCCCCCCCCCCCTATGCATAGCTTGCTTACTTGCTTGCTTTTTACTTTGCAAAATGCATGACATATCGAACCATGACATAGCCCCATGACCCCATATAGGACCTCTCAATTTTTGCATTGCCCCATGGGGCTATGCATGGGTAAATACGGTATAACGTTGGACAACAGTATAACGGTGGACAACAGTATAATGATGGACAACAATGTAACGGTGGACAATGGTATAATGGTGGATAACAGCATAACGATGGATAGTAGTAGTGAAACGGCGGACGATTCTAGTATACTATGAATGCGGACCAAATAGACACAGTACTGTATGGGTGTGTCGCACTTGCTCACCCAATGCACAATGATAAAGGTGGGCAGTCAGCAATACGTACATGGAAATAGGTACATATAAAAAATTAAAAAAATTCGGACAGTAATATTTTCGGACGGAATTTTTTGTCCGAATTGTCCGAAAATTTCCGCCGTCCGAAATATCCCTTAAGCGCTTCAAATTCTGAATAAGGATAGGCTATGATTGCAGTTCTTTGCCTGTGTGCAATAGGTTAAATATTGGCCCGAAATTTTCACAAAATCGAGTCCATGATTTTTAAAATTCCTTCGCGAGAAAGTGGCGATTCGGCCGGACCATCATTTTTCTACTTTTCTGATTTTATCTCATGAATATAGGTAATCAACCCTCCTGAGTTCGAAAATAAACTCAGTTTTTCAATTTGACCACGTTTAACCGGAGAAACGGGCTCATTTAGGCAGGGTGGTCATGGGAAAAACGGAAACCCGAGTTTCATGTAAAGTTGCGTACCACTGCTCAAGTGCTTTGGCCCAAGCAATGGAGCCGTGGTAACAGCGAAGACACTGTCAAATGCAGCTTGAAACGCTCTTTCTAATGGTGTACTCGGCGACCACTTAACCCTTACCGTTGGCGAGCTTTGACTGAAAATATGCTGAAGGAGCGAAACCACAGAAACAGGGCAAAGTTTTGAAAAGCGCTTGTAGCTTTCCCCCTAACATATATGCAGGCCTGGATACTAGCTCATCTTGTAGCGCTTGAAATGCTGATTAAGATAGGATATGTTCGAATTTTCTACGCGTGTGGGCGATTGGTTAAATATTGCCTCAAATTTGGAGCGAAAAGTCAAAAACCCGACTTTCATGCGAAAGTTGGGTACCAATGCTCAAGTGCTGTCGCCCAAGCAATGGAGCCGTGGTAACAGCGAAGACACTGTCAAATGCAGCTTGAAACGCTCTTTCCAATGGTGTACTCGGCGACTACTTAACCCTTACCGTTGGCGAGCTTTGACTGAAAATAGGCTGAAGAAGCGAAACCACAGAAACAGGGCAAAGTTTTGAAAAGCGCTTGTAGCTTTCCCCCTAAGATATATGCAGGCCTGGATACTAGCTCATCTTGTAGCGCTTGAAATGCTGATTAAGATAGGATATTTCCGAATTTTCTACGCGTGTGGGCGATTGGTTAAATATTGCCTCAAATTTGGAGCGAAAAGTCAAAAAACCCGAGTTTCATGTAAAGTTGGGTACCAATGCTCAAGTGCTGTCGCCCAAGCAATGGAGCCGTGGTAACAGCGAAGACACTGTCAAATGCAGCTTGAAACGCTCTTTCTAATGGTGTACTCGGCGACCACTTAACCCTTACCGTTGACGAGCTTTGACTGAAAATAGGCTGAAGGAGCGAAACCACAGAAACAGGGCAAAGTTTTGAAAGGCGCTTGTAGCAGCTTTCCCCCTAACATATTTGCAGGCCTGGATACTAGCTCATCTTGTAGCGCTTGAAATGCTGATTAAGATAGGATATGTTCGAATTTTCTACGCGTGTGGGCGATTGGTTAAATATTGCCTCAAATTTGGAGCGAAAAGTCAAAAACCCGACTTTCATGCGAAAGTTGGGTACCAATGCTCAAGTGCTGTCGCCCAAGCAATGGAGCCGTGGTAACAGCGAAGACACTGTCAAATGCAGCTTGAAACGCTCTTTCTAATGGTGTACTCGGCGACCACTTAACCCTTACCGTTGACGAGCTTTGACTGAAAATAGGCTGAAGGAGCGAAACCACAGAAACAGGGCAAAGTTTTGAAAAGCGCTTGTAGCTTTCCCCCTAAGATATATACAGGCCTGGATGCTAGCTCATCTTGTAGCGCTTGAAATGCTGATTAAGATAGGATATTTTCGAATTTTCTACGCGTGTGGGCGATTGGTTAAATATTGCCTCAAATTTGGAGCGAAAAGTCAAAAAACCCGAGTTTCATGTAAAGTTGGGTACGAATGCTCAAGTGCTGTCGCCCAAGCAATGGAGCCGTGGTAACAGCGAAGACACTGTCAAATGCAGCTTGAAACGCTCTTTCTAATGGTGTACTCGACGACCACTTAACCCTTACCGTTGGCGAGCTTTGACTGAAAATAGGCTGAAGGAGCGAAACCACAGAAACAGGGCAAAGTTTTGAAAAGCGCTTGTAGCTTTCCCCCTAAGATATATGCAGGCCTGGATACTAGCTGATCTTGTAGCCCTTGAAATGCTGATTAAGATAGGATATGTCCGAATTTTCTACGCGTGTGGGCGATTGGTTAAATATTGCCTCAAATTTGGAGCGAAAAGTCAAAACACCCGAGTTTCATGTAAAGTTGGGTACCAATGCTCAAGTGCTTTGTCCCAAGCAATGGAGCCGTGGTAACAGCGAAGACACTGTCAAATGCAGCTTGAAACGCTCTTTCCAATGGTGTACTCGGCGACCACTTAACCCTTACCGTTGGCGAGCAACAATATAACGGTGGACAACAGTATAACGGTGGACAACAGTATAACGGTGGACAACGGTATAACGGTGGACAACAGTACCGTATTTACCCATGCATAAAATATGCCTCTGTGCACCTCTCAAAAACATAAGAAATGTCCCATGCATCGCCCCCCCCCCCCCCCCCCTATGCATAGCTTGCTTACTTGCTTGCTTTTTACTTTGCAAAATGCATGACATATCGAACCATGACATAGCCCCATGACCCCATATAGGACCTCTCAATTTTTGCATTGCCCCATGGGGCTATGCATGGGTAAATACGGTATAACGTTGGACAACAGTATAACGGTGGACAACAGTATAATGATGGACAACAATGTAACGGTGGACAATGGTATAATGGTGGATAACAGCATAACGATGGATAGTAGTAGTGAAACGGCGGACGATTCTAGTATACTATGAATGCGGACCAAATAGACACAGTACTGTATGGGTGTGTCGCACTTGCTCACCCAATGCACAATGATAAAGGTGGGCAGTCAGCAATACGTACATGGAAATAGGTACATATAAAAAATTAAAAAAATTCGGACAGTAATATTTTCGGACGGAATTTTTTGTCCGAATTGTCCGAAAATTTCCGCCGTCCGAAATATCCCTTAAGCGCTTCAAATTCTGAATAAGATAGGCTATGATTGCAGTTCTTTGCCTGTGTGCAATAGGTTAAATATTGGCCCGAAATTTTCACAAAATCGAGTCCATGATTTTTAAAATTCCTTCGCGAGAAAGTGGCGATTCGGCCGGACCAGCATTTTTCTACTTTTCTGATTTTATCTCATGAATATAGGTAATCAACCCTCCTGAGTTCGAAAATAAACTCAGTTTTTCAATTTGACCACGTTTAACCGGAGAAACGGGCTCATTTAGGCAGGGTGGTCATGGGAAAAACGGAAACCCGAGTTTCATGTAAAGTTGCGTACCACTGCTCAAGTGCTTTGGCCCAAGCAATGGAGCCGTGGTAACAGCGAAGACACTGTCAAATGCAGCTTGAAACGCTCTTTCTAATGGTGTACTCGGCGACCACTTAACCCTTACCGTTGGCGAGCTTTGACTGAAAATATGCTGAAGGAGCGAAACCACAGAAACAGGGCAAAGTTTTGAAAAGCGCTTGTAGCTTTCCCCCTAAGATATATGCAGGCCTGGATACTAGCTCATCTTGTAGCGCTTGAAATGCTGATTAAGATAGAATATGTCCGAATTTTCTACGCGTGTGGGCGATTGGTTAAATATTGCCTCAAATTTGGAGCGAAAAGTCAAAAAACCCGAGTTTCATGTAAAGTTGGGTAAAAATGCTCAAGTGCTTTGTCCCAAGCAATGGAGCCGTGGTAACAGCGAAGACACTGTCAAATGCAGCTTGAAACGCTCTTTCCAATGGTGTACTCGGCGACCACTTAACCCTTACCATTGGCGAGCAACAATATAACGGTGGACAACAGTATAACGGTGGACAACAGTATAACGGTGGACAACAGTATAACGGTGGACAACAGTACCGTATTTACCCATGCATAAAATATGCCTCTGTGCACCTCTCAAAAACATAAGAAATGTCCCATGCATAGCCCCCCCCCCCCCCTATGCATAGCTTGCTTACTTGCTTGCTTTTTACTTTGCAAAATGCATGACATATCGAACCATGACATAGCCCCATGACCCCATATAGGACCTCTCAATTTTTGCATTGCCCCATGGGGCTATGCATGGGTAAATACGGTATAACGTTGGACAACAGTATAACGGTGGACAACAGTATAATGATGGACAACAATGTAACGGTGGACAATGGTATAATGGTGGATAACAGCATAACGATGGATAGTAGTAGTGAAACGGCGGACGATTCTAGTATACTATGAATGCGGACCAAATAGACACAGTACTGTATGGGTGTGTCGCACTTGCTCACCCAATGCACAATGATAAAGGTGGGCAGTCAGCAATACGTACATGGAAATAGGTACATATAAAAAATTAAAAAAATTCGGACAGTAATATTTTCGGACGAAATTTTTTTGTCCGAATTGTCCGAAAATTTCCGCCTTCCGAAATATCCCTTAAGCGCTTCAAATTCTGAATAAGATAGGCTATGATTGCAGTTCTTTGCCTGTGTGCAATAGGTTAAATATTGGCCCGAAATTTTCACAAAATCGAGTCCATGATTTTTAAAATTCCTTCGCGAGAAAGTGGCGATTCGGCCGGACCAGCATTTTTCTACTTTTCTGATTTTATCTCATGAATATAGGTAATCAACCCTCCTGAGTTCGAAAATAAACTCAGTTTTTCAATTTGACCACGTTTAACCGGAGAAACGGGCTCATTTAGGCAGGGTGGTCATGGGAAAAACGGAAACCCGAGTTTCATGTAAAGTTGCGTACCACTGCTCAAGTGCTTTGGCCCAAGCAATGGAGCCGTGGTAACAGCGAAGACACTGTCAAATGCAGCTTGAAACGCTCTTTCTAATGGTGTACTCGGCGACCACTTAACCCTTACCGTTGGCGAGCTTTGACTGAAAATATGCTGAAGGAGCGAAACCACAGAAACAGGGCAAAGTTTTGAAAAGCGCTTGTAGCTTTCCCCCTAAGATATATGCAGGCCTGGATACTAGCTCATCTTGTAGCGCTTGAAATGCTGATTAAGATAGAATATGTCCGAATTTTCTACGCGTGTGGGCGATTGGTTAAATATTGCCTCAAATTTGGAGCGAAAAGTCAAAAAACCCGAGTTTCATGTAAAGTTGGGTAAAAATGCTCAAGTGCTTTGTCCCAAGCAATGGAGCCGTGGTAACAGCGAAGACACTGTCAAATGCAGCTTGAAACGCTCTTTCCAATGGTGTACTCGGCGACCACTTAACCCTTACCATTGGCGAGCAACAATATAATGGTGGACAACAGTATAACGGTGGACAACAGTATAATGGTGGACAACAGTATAACGGTGGACAACAGTACCGTAGTTACCCATGCATAAAATATGCCTCTGTGCACCTCTCAAAAACATAAGAAATGTCCCATGCATAGCCCCCCCCCCCCCCCTATGCATAGCTTGCTTACTTGCTTGCTTTTTACTTTGCAAAATGCATGACATATCGAACCATGACATAGCCCCATGACCCCATATAGGACCTCTCAATTTTTGCATTGCCCCATGGGGCTATGCATGGGTAAATACGGTATAACGTTGGACAACAGTATAACGGTGGACAACAGTATAATGATGGACAACAATGTAACGGTGGACAATGGTATAATGGTGGATAACAGCATAACGATGGATAGTAGTAGTGAAACGGCGGACGATTCTAGTATACTATGAATGCGGACCAAATAGACACAGTACTGTATGGGTGTGTCGCACTTGCTCACCCAATGCACAATGATAAAGGTGGGCAGTCAGCAATACGTACATGGAAATAGGTACATATAAAAAATTAAAAAAAAATTCGGACAGTAATATTTTCGGACATGTTTTTTTTTGTCCGAATTGTCCGAAAATTTCCGCCGTCCGAAATATCCCTTAAGCGCTTCAAATTCTGAATAAGATAGGCTATGATTGCAGTTCTTTGCCTGTGTGCAATAGGTTAAATATTGGCCCGAAATTTTCACAAAATCGAGTCCATGATTTTTAAAATTCCTTCGCGAGAAAGTGGCGATTCGGCCGGACCAGCATTTTTCTACTTTTCTGATTTTATCTCATGAATATAGGTAATCAACCCTCCTGAGTTCGAAAATAAACTCAGTTTTTCAATTTGACCACGTTTAACCGGAGAAACGGGCTCATTTAGGCAGGGTGGTCATGGGAAAAACGGAAACCCGAGTTTCATGTAAAGTTGCGTACCACTGCTCAAGTGCTTTGGCCCAAGCAATGGAGCCGTGGTAACAGCGAAGACACTGTCAAATGCAGCTTGAAACGCTCTTTCTAATGGTGTACTCGGCGACCACTTAACCCTTACCGTTGGCGAGCTTTGACTGAAAATATGCTGAAGGAGCGAAACCACAGAAACAGGGCAAAGTTTTGAAAAGCGCTTGTAGCTTTCCCCCTAAGATATATGCAGGCCTGGATACTAGCTCATCTTGTAGCGCTTGAAATGCTGATTAAGATAGGATATTTCCGAATTTTCTACGCGTGTGGGCGATTGGTTAAATATTGCCTCAAATTTGGAGCGAAAAGTCAAAAAACCCGAGTTTCATGTAAAGTTGGGTACCAATGCTCAAGTGCTTTGTCCCAAGCAATGGAGCCGTGGTAACAGCGAAGACACTGTCAAATGCAGCTTGAAACGCTCTTTCCAATGGTGTACTCGGCGACCACTTAACCCTTACCATTGGCGAGC